>BGPR01008925.1:22042-35093 GCA_013235015.1 Araneus ventricosus | reverse complement strand
CAACGAACTTACTTGAGAAAATATTTAAACAAGTATTTTAGGGATTAAGGAGCATATCAATCATAGGACGTTTTAGTATGAAAGAGAGGACGCACGCATTAAGGAATCTTAAGTATCACTTTCTGTCGAAACTGCCATTAATAAAATAATACTTGATACTATTGCTTTTAACTTGCATTTAACATTTTATACTATCCGGAGTAAAACCATGCAAAACTGATATTGGACGTTAACTTGCCAAGAAAAAAAATCGATATTCACAATAAATAATCGATAACTGGCTACAGCAGTTCTATAATTATACTATATTCTGCATAGTTTTATAAGTTATGCAAATTGCAAAATTTCGCTAATTTTTTGGAAAATATATCATCAACACTAATGCAATCCAATGATATATCATCAGGATAACCTTTCCATTAATGCTGATGGAATATTTCAACGAACTTTCTCAACCCGATCAGATTTTCTTTAGGGATATCCAATATCCCCATCCTTCGATTTTCATTTGTTCGGCGGCACTCCTGTTCCAGAAATCAGTATGCGCATATT
Source organism: Araneus ventricosus (assembly GCA_013235015.1). NCBI lineage: Eukaryota > Metazoa > Arthropoda > Arachnida > Araneae > Araneidae > Araneus > Araneus ventricosus. The sequence goes on along the minus strand of BGPR01008925.1, from coordinate 34,541 downwards.
CAGATAGGCCAACTCCGGGGGAAAAAGTATTGATGTCCACATTTTGTGAAGTAACGGTATTGGAAGGAAAGTAAACGTCCGTTTCTTTTTTTCCCTTTACTTTATCCCTTTTTTTCTACACTGAAGTAGGCTCTTAGGGAAACTTCTTTTCTTTCTTTAATGAAGTCGAGAGATCTGGATTTTTGCCAAAGTTTCCTTCAATCAGCTCTTCGTAAATAGATTATAACAACTTTGGGCAGCATCAAAATATTAGTTTTGGATCTTCTTGATACTGATCCGAGAGAGATGAGATAAGTGTTTTTGTTTTGTTTCGTTGAGGGAAGTTTATACAGGATGAGAGATTTTGATGTGATGATGTATCATTATAATGAAGGATTTTTTTGTGGCCATTGCGTCGTTCAGATCACTTAATGGATTGCAAGACGTGCCAGAAATAAATTTAATTCTAATTTATGCGCCTATTAGATCATTCTGCATAAAATTGAACATATTTGGTTGAATTAGAATTTCAAAAGCAGTTGTTGTTATTTCACATTTTATTGTAGATTATTCATTCTATTAAAATTTGAAATTGAATCACTTTAGATACATATACTTTGAGAGAATATTTCATGAAAATTTCCACTGAATCTCTTAGTTTTGAAAAAGAATTTACAAATTTTTATAAGTTCTTCGTTTATAAACTATTAATGTCAGCTATAAAATCTGAAAATTTTGCATTTATTTGAACAAATTTGACTGAACTATAACTTTTGCTGTAAATTAAAATTTGTTACCAAATCAGTTAGATAATGAACTTCGAAAGAAGTGTATTATCTAACTGATAATATATAAACACATATATTATAAGTTAGTAACTTATATATTATCATTTATAAAACTTACATATTATCATTTAAGCACATATATTATCGTTTAAACTTATATATTATCTAAATGATAAGACGTAAATGCATAATTTATAGAAATTCTTTTATGAAAAATTTCCTAAAAACTTTTTTAACGAAGCTGCTTAGTTTTGAAAAAAACTAGCGGTTATAAGTTATGTGTTTATATATTATTAAGGTCAATTAAAAATCAAATCAATTACAGAAATCACGTATTAGAAACACTTTCCATGCATAAAAGCATCAAAGATGAATAATTATGATTGCACTGACACTATTATTCTTATACCCAAACGAAATCAGACTGATCTATGTGGGAAAGGAATTAAAATATATATTCAATGTAGCACTGACAATTGCAAAACCCTGCTTTATTCTAGTATTTTCAACACACATGTTTCGCTTTCATATATTTCAAAATCTCGGAAGATAAGAATCTGCAGCCAACATGTTTCTTTATGTTTTTTTAGCATTCAACTTTTTTCATCTATGCATTTTCCTCCTTGTTGAAGTTTATCTCATCTCATCTTTTGTATGTTTCCATGCCATTAGCCATGTTTCTAAACTCTCAAAATTAGTCAGCATATTCCATGTTCCCTTGTTACGCGATTAGTCATCTGAGCACGTCTCCTTGGCAGATAAATTATTTTCGCCAACAATGTTCCTTAATTTGATACCCCGTTTGGCGGTCTATTTAATTATTCATCTTCGATATAAATCTGCTTAAAACACGCGGGTTTTCATCTTTTTTGCTTAGAAGAATTTATAATTCCATGAATAATTAAAGTAAACTGTTTTTGAATCTTTATTTACTGGTATGAAATAAAGTATTGCTAATTTCTTGTCGTTTGGTTATTCTATGATTATATGATACGTGAGAATTTATTTAAAAACACTTATTGTTTACAAGGGTGATAGTGTTTTGTTTAAAGATATTCAAAGCCTTATTTAGCAGAAAATAATTTTACCGACATATCAATTAACATAACAATTTTAACAAATGTGTTATTTAATTAACTGTATGACCAAGATAAGGAACTTTTAACGCCCAATTATCCTGTCGAAAAATATGAGTGAAATAAAATATTTATTATTTTTCCGCGTGAAAACTATGATGAAGACAATGAAGTTGAGGTTTGAAATATTTAATTCGAATCATTTAAAAAGCAAACAATGTTTAGTCGCCAAGGGGACATTTATCTTCAGAGCAAAGTGAAAATTAATTTTTCGCATTTCAGAATCTAGGAAAAAGATTGTCAGAAACTTCCAGTTAAAATCAATGTTAATAGGATATAATTATTTCCGTTACGTATAAATATCTTATTTTAATTTAAGTATATACAACCAAAGGAAATGGTACTGAATTCCGCCTTAATAAAGATAGGACACCAAATGACAAAACTAAATCTTTGCCAATCGACATTTTTGACGTTCGGCATTCTCCCCGTCTTAAAAAGAATACTGTTCGCTTTTATAAAAATATGAGCTTGCTTCCCTGATTCCCTATAGTTTTTTTAACCTTCTTTATTTTCGAACGTTAAAGTATAATATTTCTTTTAAAGGCTGCAGGGAAAAGTGTTGAGGGAATTAAAAGAAATTGGTGTTGAGTGCGCTGAAAATTTTGCACAATTTGTAGTTAAGCAATGAAAAGAAAAAGGTCTCGAAATAAAAGGTACCAGCGGTGCAAAAATGTTTTCATTGTTTAATTATCTAAATTTTACGTGAAAAGATTCCCTGATTCCCTTTGTCATTTCGCGTCTGCCGTGTCCTGTTTTTCATCATAATTTCGGCAGAGAGGGTAAATTATTTTACAAACTCTAGTTTCTTCTGGATTTTTATTTAGGATTTTTTGCCTTTTGATTTTTCAAAATGTTTCTCGTTTTGCGGTTGTACAGAATTCAGGCCACAAATGGTATACTTTTGATTTATAATCTTACCCTTGACAGCAAATTTTGTCCATTTTAGAACTAATATGGCGAGTGGTCTTTGAAAAAGTTCGTCATTCGGGTTCTTATCCATTCCTTCCATTTTGAATAATCTCTTTTACATTCTAAATTCTATTTTATGTGTTCTAAATATTAATTATTCTAGTTTTTTGTTGATGCAATCACTTGATGCTATTGCGTTGAGTACGCAAAAAGGTGTATTGTTATCGATTTTAGTTTAAATCTTCTGTTTCTTATTTATACTTTTTACCTTTTAATTTATATTTCTATTATTTACGTAAAAAGAGTACTTTTCAACCATCTGATACCGAGCGAGGCGGTCTAAGAATTTCTCCTTAACAGCTACGTAGGCCTGTCTGAGGGGGTTGCCTTCTTTTGAGGGGAGGTGAGTATCTGAGATCGTTTAGGAGATAAGCGCGGTAGGGGGTCGAATTATCCTTGCCAACCACAGCCCATTTTCGTGCACCTTAGGGAAAGTTATGGCAGGGGGTGGGTAGGTGGGAAAATGACCACATAGGTTGAGAGAGTCCAATTCATGTTGTTTCCTCTGAAAAAGTTCCGGTTTTAAATAAGCTAGAAGAAAAAAGTCGCTTGGGGATTACAGAGTTTAAGATTTTTCTTCAGAAGGTGCCTCTGCGCCAATATCTGAGGTGATTTTTGCAGATTTCATTTTATTGCTGAATCAAAATTGAATACTTCATTTGAGTTTATCTGAAAACGCCGTCGAAACTCAGTTCTGGACGTATAGTCTTTATCCCGTTTTCATGCAGGACAAAATTCCGTTTTTAAGCAGGACAGTGCATAATTTCACATTACTTATTCTTATTTTCATAGAGCACATCAATTGTATTACATTCTAGTGAAATTTTGTTTCGTTTGTATCCAGATTTCTAGGGCCTTCTGAATACAGCCTTAATTATAACAAATCTGTACTTTATTGTATATTTACTATTATGCCACTTTAAAATTAATTTGCAACATAAACGATAAATCGCTATTTATTTTCAACATGTGCTAATATGATTATTTTTCTGAAATGAAACTTCCTGAGTTCATGTGAGTGAAAACATTTCCTAATTACATCGTAACAAGGTTAATTTGTTTTCATTTCTCGGTTGTCGGCTTTAATTCTGTTGCTAAGAGACATAATTGAGCATTTTAATTTTCGTCGAAATCCTGTAGTGGAAAAAAATAATTTCCTTTTATCTTATTATTTTTAAAACCAAATAATTGTAGAGCCCGCTTTGCTAATATGTTTCTAATTTATTTGATCAGGCAATAAATGTTGAGGAACTATATTATCATGAGCTAGAATATTGCAAAATTTTAAATAAATATTGAGAATATTTTGATAGACTTAGCGTGATCACTTTTTAAAAATAAATATTACACATTTCAACTTACTATTATACTATTTGATATTCTTTTGAATGCAATTATTTGTGTTATTCTATTTTCATTAAGTGATATTTTTTTTACTATGTTTTGTTATTTCGTTGGTGTTGAAACAATTCCTCATGTATTTCATAATTTGTTAATTAAAGCAGGTTAACTGAATTTTATTGTTAGTGATATTTTTTCTTATTTCCTATTCTTCCATTTGTAGTTATTTCTACGAAACAATAAAATAAAAATATTTCATTGCGCTTTTTTTCCTCCTTTGGAGGTCAATTTCAAGCAAATACGCAAAACATTATTTAAATTTAAACTTCGGTAAATTAGAGTTACTTTTAGCTATTTTGAAAAACATTTTGTGCGTCTTACTAATAGCTTATATATAAAGAGAATTTGGCATATATTTTTCACTATTTAAAACTTCGAAAATAGCATGAATGAAAATGCTCCGTTAATAATTTTTAGAATCATTAATATAAACTGAAGTTTTTATATGTGCACTGTATAGGCAAAGACTTAGTTAAATAATAATCGGAAAAATAAACCCAAAACCTAATTATCAGTAATAAATATAGAGAATAATTATATTTTAAAATGTCCTTTACATTATAGAGTAATGAATACTATTACACTAATGACTATTGCCATTGGCAACCATTAAAATAATTTGTTTAAATGGAAAATCATTTGTTTTGTAGATTACATAACAATTGCTTTCTTGAACCAAACATTGGAATGAAGAAAATAAAGAGCAATGGATATAAAACTAAGCAGTTTAAATCGTATTTTTTTTTAACTTACTGCATACAGCCATTTATTTAAACGAATCAAAACATGCAGAGATGATCAAATAAATATGAAAGCATTTAACGCAGCCGTTTAGAAGATTTCCATTTCCTTTTTTTCTGATATTCTTTCAGCAACAAAACTTAAGTTCAATTACCAAAATAGCTCCTCAAGAACCAGACGCTTAAGAATTGAATATCATTTTTGTAATTTAAGACATTTTGAGTTTAAGGTTCTACATAAACGATTGCTGGATCATAATTACTTCTTCTTAAAAGAAAATTACTTACAATTACTGAATAAATTTTCCAGATCCATTAGAGTAGTTAAAGAAATAAATTTATTTTGTATTGTTTCTTATTAATTTCAATGTTTCAAGTATATTTAAGAAAAACAAAAACGCAACAAAGGATCAAGAAAACGAATTTAAAAGTAATTCTAACACTCTTTTTGTTTATTACATATTTCCCTCATTGTGTTAAAAGAAATGACTGCAAACACATTTCTGGAAGAAACCGAAGTTGAAGGAAATAAATTAAATACCGAAAGAAATTATTCTTGAATTTATTGCTGCTATGTCTTTTCTTTATTTAATGGAAAAATATGTATCAGAATGGAAGTTTTCTATTTGATATTTGATTACGTTCCTGATTTATAAACAAAAATTTATGTATCATTGCTAGTAAATCAGCTCCAAAGAAACGTTAATGTCATTTTGCAAGTATTGGTTTCGAAAAGATACAAGAAAGCAAAGATTTATTTGTTTTATTTTTATTATTAATATTTATTTGTTATATTTTTTGTTTTATTTATTTAATTTCATTGTTTTGTTTTTCTAACTCAGGAGAAAAAAATGGGGAAAACAGATATAAAAATTCAATATTGGGGTTTTATATAAGTAGAAACAGATATTTTTTATAGTAATACTTTTTAATAGTGTTTTTGCAAAAAAGTCTTAAAATTATATTAAGTTTCATAATAAGGCTAAGAATTTTGCCCCATATTCTGGGTTATTCGTGAAAACAATTAATGCGTCATAAGATTCCGATAGTATTATTTGCAGTTTTATCAAATAATGTGTACCTGGCTTTAAAAAAATATATGAAAAAAACTTTTTAAAAAACTCTTCTACCAATGCATTAAAAAAGAAAATCTAATTTTTTGTCAAAAATCTGTAGGTCGAAACAAAAATCGGAAAAGCCTGAGGCGCAGTTAGAAAAGCTGTAAGTAAAATAGAATTGTAATCACATTTATAATATATTTTTTATGATGAATGTTTAATAACATTTCATTTCTTATGATAATCATTATGGTTTATGTCTTTCTCCTATTGTTTTCAGCGCCTAACGCTTTTTCGATTTTTGTTTCGACTTCCAGATTTTTGAGAAAAAATTATTATTTATTTTTAATGCATTGGTAAAAGCATTTTTTAAAGTTTTTTTCTAATTTTTTCATTTTCTAGTTTTTAGTCTTTAATTCATGTCATAATTCAGTATTATAAATAGTTTAGGATCTTAGAATCAATTTTTCATGAACAACAAGTATTTTATTGAAAAGAACTCTAGAATGATTGAAATATTGCATTGTCATCAAGACCCAATGAATATACTAAATTTCAGATATATAATACTTTAGGCAATGAGTGAAAAAGCCATCAAAAAATTCTTACCTTACAAACAAACATAAAATATTTAGAACTTAAATCCATTTTTCTTCAACTATTTCCAACAATAATTTCTTTAAAAAGATCTATAATAGGATATACTTATTTTTACTTCGATTGAAACATTTAAATTACTGTTTAAAGTATTTTATTTCTCAAAAATACTATAGATGGCGCCACTGAAACCTACCGAGTACAAACGTAATTTTGCGATTTTTTGATAATTGATAGCTCTAAAATTATTAAAATACTGCATTGTCATCAAGACACAATAAATATACAAAACTTCAGAACTCTAGTGCATTAAAAAAATGAGCGAAAAATCGATCACAAAATTCCAACCTTACATACATACATTTCGAACTCAGTAAAAGCGTTTAATAATAATAAAAATGTACTGGATTTCTAAAAGTTATTACAATGAGAAATATTTATCTACCATCAAAATTTGCATTTTATCACATAATAAACTCGAGGTGCATTAATACGATTTTGGAATTAATTATGTTTTTATTGTGAATTTAACTTATTACGTATATGAATGTACAATTACTAAACAGTCGTCGTTGCTTTACCACATTACTGGAATTCATATACTTGAATCCAACAAAATATTTTCTGCAATTGTTATACCATTTAAATCATCACGACAAATCATTTTCTTACTCCACTTCCTTCTGTTTCTTATTTGAAAGCAAATGATTAAAGTTTGAAGTGAACTTTTAAGATCAAAAGGTTTTATTTTGCTGAAAATTTTGACATTGCATTAAAATGACAAATTAATCCAGTTAGAAGCAGAATTAGTGTAAGTGCCTTCATGGAAAAGACCAAACGAAACGTTTTAAAATATTGAAGCATTCTCTGCTCCAGTACATATTTACTGTCTGTTAAAAGTCAGATTAAATTGATGATGGAAATATGATTAGTAAAAGTTTTATACTTACTGATAGAAAACGATATTTTCGTCATATATTAGTGGAAGTCATGAATATTTTTTTCCAAAATTAAACACTATTACTTTAATTTTGAAATACTGTGTCATGTTAGATAGTGTTGAAAAAAATAAAAATATGTATGTGAATATACAGGGTTCCCACTTCTATCCGTTACACCCCCTCTTAACTTCTAAACGGTGACAGCTTAGGCCATAAAGTTGGTGTCTAGGTATAGTAAAAAGGCTATGCACTACTCGATGAGACAATTTGAAATGCCATCTATTGGCAAATGTTGGAATTAGCGGTCCTATCTCTTAAACGGTGAAAGATACGAGAAAAATGTCAATTAGAAAGTTATAGAGCACTCTCGATTTAGTACGAAAAGATACCTTGTGTACATTAATACTCAAAACAGAATGTCAAAAATTAACATTTGTTTGATTGTGATTTTCAACACCATGGCGTCGTGAAACACGAGCGAAGCGAGAAATCCAGTTCGGAGTGCAAATGTGTATAGTGGCTAACGGAGAGCGTTTTGAGCAATAGAAATAAATGATCCAGAAAGCAGGGACGTGTCTCAGATTCTTTCTTCCACCCTTTATGACACGACAATTTTCGAAATCGTGACCAAACAAATGTTCATTGTTTGCATTTTGTTTTGAGTGTTAATGTGCAGAAGATATCTTTTCGTGCTAACTCGAAAGTGTTCTTCAACTTTCTAATTTACTTTTTTCTCCTATCTTTCACCGTTTACCAGACAGGACTGCTAATTCCAAAATTTGCCAATAGATGGCGTTATAAGTTGACTCATCGAGTAGCACATAGCCTTTTTACTATACGTAGACACCAACTTTATGGCCTAAGCTGTCACCGTTTAGAACTTAAGGGTGGTATAACGGACATAAGTGGGAACCATGTATATACAGGGTGAGTCTAAATAAATAATTAAATAATTTTGTTTGATGTTAGTAATACTTACATACAATTTCGTGAAAAATAGCATGTACATTCGGAGAGATATAAAGGATTTATTTTTCAAAAAACCAAAATTTTCCCGCATATTGTTTTGCTTACAACATGACAGAGCTTTTAAAACAATTTTAAAAACTTATAGAATACTTGAGAATATGTTAAAGTATCATCGTATTAAAATTTGAAATGAATATTCTGAATTTTAGAGGAAATATGTGTATTTGTAATATAGAACTTGTTTTTGCGAATGTGCGAAACGTAGCACAATTTTCCTTTCATATTTTCAAAGCCAGATATGTAGAGCAATTTATATAAAAATGCCAGTTGAATACAGTTAAGATTCAGGAAGATATTGGCATTGCAGCGAGGTGAATTTCAGTTGTACCCTAAGAGAAGCTAAATGATGAGGGTTTAAAATTTATAAAAATTTCTAAAATTATTGCTTTTTACACCAAAATTTTAAACATGCTTTTTTTTCACTGAAATAATGATAAAATATCTTCGCTACATGTATAAAATAACAGAGTCCTGTCATAGTCAACTATATTCCTGTAGCTCGGAAACTTCGTTCCGTACACAAAAACGCTTGATTCTATTTTGTACATTCCAATCGGATCGTCTTAGGAAAGATTCCACAACAGTTTCAGTTGTTCAACAGTTCTCTTTTTCGACGATTTCGATTTATAATTGAATCTGCCCGACTTAAACTCATTTTTAAAAATTTCATTGCCTCAGATCAAATCAAACTAAATTCTTCGAATTGAATATAAACAAAACAAACTTGCGAGCTGCTGCCAAACGGTGATTAAGAAATTCGACCTTTTTTAGGCACCACGTAAGAGAATTATATATATATATATATATATGTTACTGTGACAGACCGAAATTGGAGAATGTCGACTTTCACCGGTGGAAGTCGACACATACCAAATACGTCGGTGAAAGACCGAATATTTGATTATATTCTTGTGCATTCGGACCATCACCGGTGTATGACGACAAGCACTGCATAGTGAATGTCGACATTTGCTGGTGTAAGTGAGAAATAAGGATATTTGGCAAATATTTTGGACATACACCAAGCGACTATGTGAATGTTGACATTCACCGGAGAAAGTGGACATTCTCCAAATTTCGGTCTTTCACGGTAACATATATATATATATATATATATATATATATATATATATATATATATAGATGATCACTGTAACAATTATGCATGCTTAATACTTCCATGTGTATAATCGGTTATTATACATAATTACCGGGTTTTAGCCGGTTATTATATGTAATCACTATAGCCATTATACATAACCTGTCATTATACTTTGACCGTAACATACACATGTATATCAAAGTCTTAAACTATATTTAGAATATAACCCTTTACATGGTAACTTTTTAATCTTTTAGTTTCTTATTATACTTAATAACTCCGTACCTGAGGAAGAATGATTAGCCTATTAGAAAAAATTTTCAGCTTCCGCCTTTTCCTCTATTTTATCTCATCTTTTGCACATTTCCATCCCATTAACCTTGTATCTAAACCTCCAAACCTAGGCGAGATACCCAGCATTCCTTAACTTCACGATTAGTCATCCGGGCACGTATTCTTGGCAGATAAATTATTTTCGCCAACACTGTTCCTTAATTCGTTACTCCCGTTTGGCGGTCTATTTAATTATTCATCTTTGATATAAATCTGCTTAAAACACGCGGCCTATTGATATTTTTTTCTTAAAAAGACTTATGGCTCTGTGAATAATTGAAGCAAACTGCTTTTAATCTTTATTTGCTAGGAAGGGATAGAGTATTATTAATTCTTCGTACTTTGCATTTTTTGAGGTTACTTCTGATGTAAACTAATACTTAAAATGTTAAATGTTCAAATAAAAATGACTTTATTTAACATGAGATATATTTTATCGGCGTATCAATTCAATAAAGAAAAGACTACAAAATTAATCTTTGTCCATGGTAACGTATTTTTAATGCCGAAACTGATTTGCTACCGAAATGAAGAAAAAATATATAGCTGATTTTACTAGTTTTAATAAATTGTTTTTATAATCTTTATTAGCATACAAATTTAATAAATTATTATACATTTTTAATAATTTATTTTTATTTCAAACATTTTTTAAAAATTTCTATATTTTGAGGGAAATTAATAAAATTAACCATTAGGGGTTTAGAGGACTTAATTCCTGAAGAACTCCTTTAAATATTGGGAGTGAAATCCTCATTTGTTACTGGTACAGCAGTTGTACCGGCCCGTTTTCAAAGATAAACAAATTCTGGTACAGCAGTTATACCGCCCGTAAGCAAAAGGTTAATTTTAATTTCAGTCTGATTTTTATGAAACAGACTGAAAAGATCAAGTAAACCATATATATATATATATATATATATATATAATATGAATTTTATAAAATTCTTAAATTTTTATACATACAATGTATAATGTAAAGTCAAAAATTAAATTTTGAAAATAGAAACTTCAAAATGTATGAAAGAAGATTTTTGTACACTTGTAGTTGAGAACCGATAGTAATAGGATATGTTTATAAACTATCTATGACATTATTCTTACCTTTATATATTTAGATTTTATTCTGTGATTTTAAATACCTACATTTTTAATGTTAAATACTTTTTTGAGGTTAAACACCATATTTTAAATCAAATGATTTATTATGAAATTTCATAGATTTAATACTTAATAAAAATATAAAATTTCATTGCATTAATTCTATGAAAATCCCAGGTTTCCTTAATCATATTCTATTTAAATTATCTTTTTCAATTCGCGTGAAGTCTTTATAAGCGCGTTTTGAGTACTTAAGTTTCTTATTAAGCTCTTATTTTTAACAGACTTCTATGGAGATAGAATAACAACTTACCAAAAGATAGCAATGATTCAATAAAGGTATATTTTTTAATATAGATATTTTAAAACATTATTTTATATCCTATTTTTAGTGTTGCTTTGTTTATCCGCAGATAAAATTTTCACATTTTTAAAATAAATTACTCAACATTTCTTCTCATATTAAAAAACTTAACAATAAAACCAATGAAAACCATTCGAAAGTTCTTAAAAGAACATGTTCGATTTCAAGGTTATGAAAAACGGGCCCTCTCTACTTTGCTGTCGATTTCAAGTTCTTTATAGGCTTAGAAAAGAGAAAAAAATGACTTTAAACTTTAAGTTAAAAAATAGAACAAGAAAACTCCATCATTTTAAGTTATTTTCGCTTTTCTGCAGTGCTTTAAATTGGCGAAAAACGATTGGAGAAAGGCTTTCTCTAAAGCATATGCTCAAAGAGCTGAGTGTTTGTCAATCGACATTTTTGACGTTCGACATTCTTCACTTCTTAAAAAGAATATAGTTCACGTTTTTTCTTTTAAAAAATCACCGTGAAGACTTGCCAGCTTTTCTGATTCACTACATTTTTTTTTCTTTATAAACCTTCGTTAGTTTCGAACACTGACGTTTAAAATTTCTTTTCAAGGGTTGCAGGAAAAAACGTTCAGCGAATTAGAAAAAAAATGGCGCTGAGTTCGCTGAAGACTTGGCGCTATTTGTAGTTAAACAATGAAAAGGATAAGATCTCGAAAATAAAAGGTGCCAGCGATGCAAAAAAGTTTTTACCGTTTAAACATCTAAATTGTGCCCAAAGAGTGAGTTTTCTTTCCTTTGCACTTTTCGTACTTTATCTACGACTCTTCAAATCCTGATGTTAGCGATATAAATAAAACTGATGCGTCAACAAGGATAATTGAAATATTGTGCGATAACACTTACAACAGCAAAGATTTCGAAATATTCTTGATTTGTCTATTTCATAGCTGCTAGAAAATCTCCGATTTCCTTTGAGGAAATATATTTTATTTAAAGTATTTTTGAGT
>BGPR01008924.1:0-48888 GCA_013235015.1 Araneus ventricosus | reverse complement strand
AAAAAGAATCCAAACAGTCTGAACCAAAATTTCAATGAATATTCTTCTAGGTATCAACAATTTTAGGATAAGAATATCAAAATATTTCAAAATGGGAATGAATCTACCGTGAATGCCAAACGATTTGGAAAGAAAGAATATTTTTTGAAGAAATCATAGATATTTTGTGAGGCCATATTTATAAAATTTCATACCATTTCATGAGACGAAATCAAATGAAAAGGAAAAGCTGAAAATGCAAACACAAACCTTATTTATTTCAAAACAGATGAAAAGAAATTTCCCGTCTTTTAAAATCCAACGCATTTTATGAGCAGGCCCAATACCTTTCCCTTATAAAAGCAGCAAAAGAAACTTTTTTCCTCCTCCCCCCCATCTTGATATGGAAAGTACAAACAACTTTTCCGATATTCAAATCAAGTAGAAAATCGAAACGAATAAAAACTTATATTTATTTCTTAAGCTTTGCGAGAAGACGAAGAAAAAAATATTGAAATCAATATCGCAGCTTACCAAAAGCACAAGTGAAACCTAAACGTAATTTAAACAGAAATAAAAATAGTTTTAAAAAAACCAAAAGATAGGGATGGGCCAAAATCTGTTTTGCGTCGTTACCGGCAGGAGGAGAAAAAAACGAAGGCATGTCGGCAAAAACGAATTCTCATCTAGCTCTCATCTCGTCAAGTTCAAATTAAAGAATAGGAGGGAAAAAAAGAAAGAAAAGAAAGCGAAAGAAGAGGGGGTGGGAAAAGGATAGTAATAAGCTTTTGCTAATCGAAAATGAAGCTGCAGTGGATTTTTATCTCCCTGACTTTTTCTACGCCTCCGTTTTCTTGAGGCCTGATTTTAGATTGAGTCATTGATCTGAAGGCTTCTCTCTTTTTCCTCTTTCTTCGCACATCAGAAGGGGCATGTTTACGGAAGGCGAGAGCAAACAGAACAAGAGGAACGAAATGAAGCGCAAGGAAAAAAAGGGGAGGTAAATTAAGCAGATAACAAAGATTTTCTTTTGTAGTAAAAAGAAAATAGTTATGTTCTTTCCGTATTATGCAAAGATTTAATCGTAGGTGGCACTGACGTCTTCTGAATAGAGAGAAATAAGAGATTAAATAAAAACTTTAAAATTGAATTTTCATTTATTTATTGTGTGGGCGTTCGAAACACTTGAGAGAAAGTATTAAGACATTAAACAATAGGGAAAAGATGTAAAAAAGATACAGGCATCAAAAAGAATAATGATGGAAAGAGAATATCAAGAATTTGCAACAGGATAATACAATTTATATCAAGAGAATAAATACAATGCATTCGGTGAGGTAAAACTGTTCAAATTTGATTATCCTTTTCTTCCGCTTACCAGGATAGGAATGTTATTTAAAGATGTTTTTCAAAAGATGATTCAGATGCTTGTCAAAATATATTAAAATCTTACAAAGATTTTCCAAATGCATTAAAGATTTTTATTGAGGTTATGATTTAAAGAGGTTTTACTGTTATAATAGGGGGCCGTGCTCCCTGCCCGCTAATGCTAGCCAACCGCCAGGAGGATTGTTTTGCAAACCCTGCTGGCTATAATGAGTGCATCCTTGCAAAAATACATTTATAGTTGAGCTTAATAAATTTGCTTCTGATGCTTTAAATTACGTAAGCACAGAATAAAATTGTTGGCCTTGAAGAAAGTTATTTTCTTGATTTTGCAAGCATTTAGAAGATAAATTGAACATTCAAATGAAACTAAAAAAGAGAAGTTAAGACTTCAGAACACGGCGCGGTTTCGTCGACATGTTCGCCATAATTGCGATAACCATTAAAAAGCTCTAAAAAATCCGGACTACCACATTTGGCGAATAAAAAGCAAAAGAAATTCCATTTTGGCTACTGTATCGTATTTTTAATCTGGTCGTTTGTTACGTTTGGAAAGTGAAATCATAAATCCTATAGCTAAATAACGAGTTTTTGGGAGCCGCACAAGTGAAATATTTAATCAGATACTCGAGATTATCTTTGTGAAAAATGGAGAACTTCAATTCGGTATTCGTAAATAAAATAGCACATCACAGCTAAGATCATCACTGAGCACCGTTGGATACATCAGCGATAAGCATACATCAGCGATCAGCATAAGAGCTTCTGGAAAATATCCAAACCCGCCGTTCTTTCGTATTTAACTTTCATTGCAATTTATCTCGTAACACACAAATACACTTTGGGGAAGCATATGGCTTATATTGAGGTGACCGAAAGTATTTTGAAAATCAAAATATTTAAAAACCATTTACTTAAACAATAAGAAAAACTGAAATGTATCAACTATCAATGGATTCCAGAGTATTGGAAAATTCAGTTTTTCTTCCTATTTGAAAAAAAATTGAAATAGGCGGTGCTGCTCGTTAAGTGACGATTTTCAGCTCGAGATTTATATCGCTGAGCTCGAATTCAGCTAATGATTTTAAAAATACATAGACGAATCAAAAAGTGCCAGGACATAAAGGGAGCACAGGCTTAAGCTTGTTTGGATAGTGGATTGCAATTTTGATAAAGCAGTCCACCAAGGGTCATTGCTGTGTAAACTTCAGGGTTTCGACTCATCATTAGTTGATCAGAATAGGATTTACGTAATCAAAGAAATGCTATAGTCATACACGTGATCACAAAAACTTCACCATAACAACGTTTACATGTTAATGCAGCTATATTCCTTGACAGAATCCCTTAAGAAGATTAAAGTCACTGTTTAGTGTCGATTGCAGAGCCTTCCCCAAGTGGGTGGCGAAGAGATAAACCCACCAGTTCTAGCGAAGAGTTGCTGATAGCTGGATTCAAAAAGATGGTGCTCCTCTGTTAAGCAAGAGACAGAATATTTACCTCCTATCAAGCGAGATCTTGTGAAGTAACTATCCTACTGTATATTGTATTCCTACTAAGCAAGATCTTATAGTCTTAAAATGTGGTTTATTTCCACTGTTTGATTATATTATTAAGTACTATTTTAGTCACAGTCTCTCTTTCTTTATACCCATGTTGAGTTTTAAATAAAATGATTAAAAAAGAAATATAGTCCATGTCCATTTTTAATTAAAAAAGAGCTACCGCATCCCGTCACTATGCATGTGTCTGAATTAAGATTTAGGGTTTCTACATAGTAAGTACCAGACATTTTTCATACAGTTAAATAAAACCCAACATTGCAAATCTTGAAATATTTAATGTTTGTAAAGATGAAAATAAGTAGAGGAACCGGTGTAAAAACGGGCACTGGTGTAAATATGGGCACCCCTCCCCAAGTGGCTATGGGAAGTGCTGAAGACTGGCCTCCAGGTCTGTAGATGGTGCTGCTAGTTGATATAAGATAGCAGAGAACAGTTGGAACCATTCTTTCAAGTAGTATGGATGCAGAGTGAGTTATTGAGCGAATTGGAGTTTGTTCTAGACTGCAAACTTTTGACAGGTATGTTAAATCGTACTCTTTTCATGTTCTTATGGTTAGTTTAAAATAATTTTACAGTGATATCCGGAAAGCAGAGATCCTAAGCTACTTTTAGAAGCACGCCTTTAGTCACACACGCTTTTTGGTTACATGTGATAGTGGTCATCTTTCTTAGGTTTGGTTGGTGTATATATGGGCACCCTTTCAATGCCAATTGATGAGGCTGCTGAAACACCGAAATGTTCCCAGGGAACTTCAAATACAGTTTCTCCGTTCGACATATCTCTTGTCCCCAACATTAAGAAGAGAACCACTACTCGTGGACGCAAAGCAACAAGGTCCAGCCTCATCACTGGATCATCATACAAGGATCAGTTGACCAAGTCTCTTGAGAAAAGTGCTCCCATGAACACGTCCTTGAGTGTTCCCTGGGTAAGAGACCGGCCAGGGGGCAGGAGTGGAAAGACCAAGGGCCTTCAAAAAAGGAAAATTCGACCAAGAAACGATACGATTCATCATCGGACTGATCAGACTACCATGATCCTCCCCTTGTGGACATTGATGATGATATCAACCTGGATATCAACGATGGGGATAAACCAGACTCGAGGGAGGCAACTTGCATCTTTTGTGATGGAAAGTTCTCTGAAGACACTCGCGGGGAAGTGTGGATTAAATGTGTTATGTGCCAAATGTCGGCACACTTAGATTGTGTCTAAGTGTGCCGAGGCTGAAACAGCCAATTATGTTTGCGATTTCTGTAAATAATATTTTCTGTAATAAATAAATTCTCTACTATTTTGTATTGTTTTATCCTGTTTTAAAACATTTTAAACTATTTTTTGTGACTCTTTTGAAGCGGGCCCATATTTGCACTCCATTTTTTCTGGTGCTTTTTTAAAAGCTTTTTGTAAATATCCGTTTTCGAATTGAAATAATTGGTATTAATCATTGTTTTGCCTCCTCTCATTTAGTAAACTTGTGATAGTTGTTAATGAAGGTCAAAAATCCAGAATCTTTTAAAATGAAAGTAACTTTAAGTCAAAAACAAAAGAGGGTGCCTATATTTACACCTTTTCCTTTATTAATCGATTTTGTCGACGATTACCAAAATGATACTCATTCGACTCTAAATAGCCCTAATTCATTATTTTATTCATTTAGTTAGAATTGGCGAACTAAATTATGAGAATATTGTTATTATAATTGCTATAAGACTTTAAAGAAAACAAAATGTAACGTTCGAGTCCAGCTGACGTGAAAGGTTTGGAAGCTAACTTTTCAGTAAACACTTGACGTTTTGTGTTTTTTACAACATTCTTCTTCATATAACCTCAAGAGATCTAGGATCGAGTCTCCTTACGAGATTGAAAAAATAAATCCTCACCAGAGAAACCTCTCCATTCGCGGCCGAGGTCCAAAATAATCAATGGAATTGAAAGAGAAAATCCTCGGCATAAACACTCTAACGAGGCCCCCTCGCCCGCAGCAGTGTAATTGACAAGATGATCTTTCCCCTTAAATTTCCTGCGCCTCGAGATGGACGAGCGGCCGCTCTTCTAATCCCCCGGCGAGCACTTAGCTAATCCTCCGGGGGAACTTCAGAGATTAGTCTTTACCGCCGATCGCTTAAGGAAATGATACTCGACCAGAGCCCAATCCTCTTTTCAGCCATTTCACTCCCTTTCCAAATAAATAATCCCGATCCACAAGTAGGTTTCCAATCCAATATTTGGCTGTTCTCTTCTCTTTCAACTTTTCTAGGGGCGGGGGATTTAGGGTAAAATTCAAGATCTTCATACAATGTGGTGTCGATCTTTTCTGCAGAGGAAGATAGTCGATTGCATCTTGACATACTTTACAAATTTACAAACTTCAAGAGTTAATGCACAAAAAAGTAACCGGCCGGCTCGGTCATTCACGGCCGATCCACTCCTCACCATTCTATTTTTTAGCCCATCCATTTAGGCAAATCGTTCACTATCGTTCAACGCCATGCAAATCCACCCACTACCAGACACTCAGATCCTCGACACCAGCCTTCTCCAATTATCTATTGTCATCTGACCGAGGTTCAAAATTAAGAGGTCCGTCCCAAAATAGCCCTCGTGTTGCTTCAAAACGGGACATTAATATAACTAAACTAAACTAAAGCTCTAATTTCCTCGATGAATCAAGCACCCTTAGTTCTCTCCACACACACACTTAACTACTCCCGTCGCATTTATGGCCTGACAATTCAAATGGAGTGATGCACATTGGAACAAGTTGGATATCCAACATTCCCCTTCACATCACGCTAATTATGATCGTTTTTTCACATTGATGATTGGTTTTAGCGTGGAGCGATAGTGAATGACCAGCCTAAGAGTCGAAGCACAAAAAATACCAGTCCGGGTTGGTTAGAAGAATGTCCACAACAAAGAGAGCACACCGCAAAAATTGGTGAAGTTCACTCAAAGACTATCAGAGCTATCTCACGGGGTAAAAGGTAACAAAAATCATCAGCTGTTGCATCTATTTCGCTGCAGAAGATAATGGACACCGCTGGTTTTCAGAACTCAAACTCGGAACTTATCCATATCAAAAGTAGTTAGACATGCCATCTATTGCAGATAAACATACTCTCAGAAACAACGTAACCTACCTCGTAAAGTAGCTGAACCGTGTTGTTCTCACTTCGTGATCAATGTAAAAATCCACCGTAAAGTCAAATCCACGATGTAGCAAAAACTATCGAATTTCCCCAATTCTTTATTTCCTGTTTGAGAAATATAACTAAACATAACTGAGCACATTACATTAATGTAATCTTTCAAAAAGGAACAATTTGCGTTTTGTCCTCGAGATCATCTTAATCGATATATTTTTATTTTATTTAGAAGTTGCTTTCCATTCAAATTCCGCTATCAATTGCTTTGGATACTCCGGTGCTGCATCTATTAATTATATGTAATTAATTACATTAATTATATAAAATTAATTCGTTAGTTAATTATATTAATTAATTATAGCTTTGGGTCTCAAGAGGTTATAATACTATTTTCTCTGCTAGCTCAACTGCGCTTACCATCAATGTGATTTTATAAAAATAAATCACAACATTAAAATTGCAAGTTACAAATAAGATTAAAATTGTAGGTTAAAAGGAAAACGGGTCTCAAATTTCCACAAGGCATTTACTACGCAAATACTGCGACGGGCAGCAAGCTTGAAGAAGCTACATCTCCTTTGCCTTTTGTTGGGAATTTTCGAGCTAAGAGAAGCTATATTTGGCGTAATGCAAGCTTCTTACAGAAAAATTTCCCAAATATTTTGAATCCATTTCGAATAAAGTCCTTAGCCCTTGACAAAGTGGACTAGAATGGATTCCTTGTTTGTTTAATTCGATTCTCTCAGAGTATTTTTCTTAGCTTTTTGCTTTCTTTGAATGATTTTGATTTCTATTCTACGTTACCAACGTATCTTTGTAGATGTCACTAGCCATCGACCCAAAAAAGCATCAAGATGGCACTTGATAATCTGACTTGTAATATTCAATGGAAAGGCAAGTTACAAACCGAATGCTGACCGCAAAACAGCAAATCAAATGAAATTCACTAGCAACGCATTTTCGTTGATGTCACTGACCATCTCCCCCCAAAAAACAACACCATAACACATGATAAACACGCTGACTTCTTAATGGGAAATGGATGAAAGGTAATTGACAACAGATTAATGACCTCAAAACAGCAAATCAAATAACAACAGCCCACAATAAATCAAAACTTTTTAAAAAAAGAAAATTAAAAACTATTTTATTACAGAAATAATATCCTCGGTATGTGTTACAGATTATAAGCTTTCAAGTCCGCATCATTGAACAATTTATTTCATGAGCAACAACAAAAATTCGGTTCGATTTCTCCATGGGGGAAAAAAATAGAACGAATGATCAGACCGAACGCTTTTAAAACCAGCAAAGAAAGAAGAAAAAAACGTATTTTCCTTCTAAGTTTGTGAAAGGGGAACAGATTTCCTTGTCGGCCGTTTTTCTGAACCGAATATTGCGAGGACATTTCTTGAAAGGGCTGCACTCCAGGTTTTAGAGGAAAGTGCTTTTTATTTTTCAAAGAAAACAACGTCGGGTCTTTTAAGAGTTTGATAAGATCCGTTGCTGCCATTTAAGAGAATAAAGAACAAAAAATTCGCTGCCGTTTTATCCGAAACTCTTACGACACATAACGCGGACATTTTGACATGAGCCCTTCAATAAGATTTTGGGGGATGAAATATTGAATTTTAAAATCGGAATTACACGAGACAGACATCAAAAAGAGAGATTTTCCTTATCCAAAAACTTCAGAAAACATGGATTTCGGAAATTTTATGGATGCCTGTATCCGAAACAAAAAGAAATTTCATTTATTAAAGCGTTTTGTGCAGTTATACGCTTTGGTAGATGGAGCCAATCGAAAATTCCTGGTACCGACGATTACTGTTACCATATTTTTCGTGATTTGTTTTCGTTGTTCTAGAAGTATATCTTATCCCATTTTAAGTTGGTTTCTTTTGTTTGTCTTTAAAAAATTGCAGTTTTATTTTCATGAAAACATATTTTTAAAAATTAAGATATTTTTTTTAAATATAAAAAAGTTACTTTATAATTCGAGTATATTAGTCCATTCGAATTGTACTTTAAACATGGAAAAAATACATAACAGCAATTTTATTGCTTTTAGCTGTTGGGTCGGCCACACAAAACATGGCATTATATTTTTTACCCCGAGATCGAACCGAATAAGGGAGAGGCTTCGAACGTTTTTTTTTTTCCGCGCGAGCGCGTTTAAATTAAAGGTTGTTAATCTGAGAGGAAAATTTTAAATTAAAAAGTTATAGCTAGTAAAACGATCTATAAATTATCATTTTGTCTCGCTTATTTTGCCTGAACGCATTTTCCCCAAAGGGAAAATTTCTTTGCAATGACGACAATTTGTTTAAGCATAATGAAGGAGACAAAGTGATAACTTCGAATTTAATTTTCTTCACTTTTTTCGAAAAATCGACTATTGCAAAGCCATTTTATATTGTAGAATACCACTTTTAGAGGATGGTTTTACTTCGTTCTACGAATTCGGACTGATAAAAAAGTACTTACAGGAATTTTCCGACGACGTTCTTTTTTTCGAAAAAGTTGAATTTTTCAAGAAATATTAAAGATCTGAATCTGAAATTTTTACCACAGATATCGTACTATATAATGCGTATTTGCGAGAAGTTTCAAAAATTTCACTTTATTTGTAAACAAAATTTAAAATACTTTTTCCAAAATTTGCGTTTTTTAAAAAAATTACTCCTGCCCTAATTAAGCTATCTTAACGTTCGACTACTAATTTTATAGCTATAATTTTCTAATTTAAAATTTTCCTAATAGATCAATAGAATTTCATTTAAACGCAAAAAAACCAATCCTTCGAATTTCCCTCCCCTCCGGTTCGATCTCGACGTACAAAATATAGTGTCATGTTTTGTGTGGCTGACCCGACAACATAAAGCAATAAAATTGCTGTTATGTATTTTTTCCATATTTTTTAAAACTTTTCATGACAATTCGATAGGATTATATATCGATTTAATCAGACGGCATATTTATTAATAATTCGTTTTCCTTTTTACTTTCTCGTATACGAAGTATACAAAGAGAAAGTATTGTAATCGTCAAAAAATTCGAACTCGAGTTTTTGACGAATCTCCACGTTTTAGACCTCCCTGAGTCCGAAAAACACAATTTTGGAATTATGTCTGTCTGTGAATACGATAACTCGAAAACTATAAGAGCTACGGGGATGAAATTTGGTATGTGGTTCTTTACACATAAATTGTAGGTTTCTATCAAATTTTGGACAAAATCCGTCTACGGGAAGTCTGCCTGTCTGTCTGTCCGCGGTCATGCGAACACTATAACTCAAAAACTTGAATAGCTAGATGGATAAAATTTGGTACACAGTTTTATCATCATGAATGTAGGTCCCTATAAAATTTTGGGCCAAATTCGTCAAAGGGTTGACTGTCTGTCGGTCTGCACATGCGTACGGGAAGCAATCTTCTGTGCACGCGAAAGCTATGGAGCGAATTACGTCAGTTTGTCCTTGAGCCGGTAAGAGCGGAAAATCGGTACGCATCTCTTTGAATTTGATTCTTTACCCAGATATTTTTCATTCACTATAATGAAAAACCTTCTGATAGTCATTGGATTCTGGGTAACGGTAGGTTCGAATTTTTTTAGCCACGAGGGGGAAGGGGAAATGGCACCTTTTTGGGGAAGTATACGAAAAAGTTTAGGGGAGAACCCTCCCTCTGGTTTGGTTTTTTAAAGTAATTATATTTTTTAAATTAGACCAATGAATAATATCAGAGATTGAAAACTGTTATTTTCAACATGACATCAACTTTTATTTAACCCTTTAAAGGGCCATTTTTATAGTAGTAATTTAATAAAATAATTTTGCTGTTG
The DNA here is from genome assembly GCA_013235015.1 of Araneus ventricosus. Classification (NCBI taxonomy): domain Eukaryota; kingdom Metazoa; phylum Arthropoda; class Arachnida; order Araneae; family Araneidae; genus Araneus; species Araneus ventricosus. Next base: position 38,965 of record BGPR01008924.1, on the reverse strand, counting down.
AGATTAATTTAAGAAAAGAAATTCGTTTAGTTTATTAGTTATTTTTGTTAATAAATTTAATTAATAAATTATCAAGTCAAGACACTTCGTTATGGTTTGAGATACGAAGCAGGGACACCTAGAATTTTGTTTCATCGACAAATTTGGCGAGAATTTACGCAAACCTTAAAAATTTATGAATTTGGTGAGAAGTACACTTCTCGCTGTCTTAGGAAGGGTTTTAAGCTATTTTACTAAAAGAAAGTCATCATCACAGTAAATATTCAATGAAAACTTATACAGTCGAGTCTCGATAATTCGAGGTGGACGGGACCGGGCCTACCTCGAACTAATGAAAACTCGAATTATCGAAATCATAAAATTTAATAAATAAATAAATGGAAATAAATTTTTTAAATGGAAGCAATTTTTAAACTTCACTGTAGTATATTTAAATGAAAAACGTACTTGCATATTATTACATTACTGCTTATAACAACAGGTTAATTTTATCTTAAAATATTTGTCAATTGTTTAAACACATTGCTCCTATATATCTATCTTATATATATCCCGTTTTCTTTGGGAGGGGGCATTTCTGCAGGTGGCTTCGGAGTGCACAGTGGACATATAACCCGTCGAACAACAAGAAAAACCAGATGCAGTAATTCTTTCACGGGTTGTGTATGTGTGGGTCATTATTTGGGAGTTAAACTGATTTTTTTTTTCACTAACTCGGATTTATGGAAATCTCGAACAATCGAGACTCGACTGTATTACATACAAAAAATTCTTTGTAAAAAATGGATTTTTATTTCCGAGGGCACTGACACAGGACAAACAATTATTTCAAAAGCCGAAAAAAAAATCGCACGGTTTTTCCGATTTTGTTCGGCGAATAACCATTAATTTTTCTGATAAGCATCTTAAAGAATGATTTGTTTGCGAATTTCAGCTTATAGGCAGTTCGATTGTCATAAGCACATGACGCTGAATCGCGCCCACATAAACAAGGACATAGAGACAGCATCAGAAATATAATATTAAGAGTCGTTTTCTCGGATTCCAGAAAATATAAACGTCGAAATTCATGAAAATTTCGAGGTCGTATTTTTCTATGGTTGCAAAATATTTTCCAAGAATTTGAATTTGCTAGTTCTTAAGCACACAATACCAGTTTTATCGAAGTAAAGAATTCAGCAAGCACATAGTATTATATTTACATCTCCGTAGAGCAGGTGAAAAAGAATACTGCTAGTTAAACACATTCCCAAAGCAGATTTTGAAAGTTAATAAAGTCAAAGCAAGATATTCGGTAGCTTGACAAGAATTGTTTAATATATTTAAATTCCCAGAATTGTCGAATAACTCGGCACTTTTGAAATTTTTCTTCCATTACTCCAGATGAAGAACAACACGTGCAAGTGAAGCCATATAATTAACAACTCTTCATCAATTCCAAGATGACAAAATTCCCATCAAGTGTCAAGAATTTTTAATTGCATATTTTCAAAAATTAAACGCTGTCAGCGTGAAGAGGGCAAGATGTTGTTTACATTAGAAGAGGTTATGCAATGAAATATTTACACTTGCTTTGGCAAAATTATGATTTTTATCATCGTACAAGTACCCAAAGGGAATCCATCATTTCAAATTAAATATTCCTTTTCAGAAGCAATAATTATTAAACTCTATTTTAAAATTTTTAATCTAAAATATAAGTAACATTAGATAAATTGCAACATTTATTATTTTTATTACTAATGTACCTAACCTTCTATTATACCAAACTGTTAGATATTTTGGATTTTTTCATAATTTTCGAAAGATCAGGGGAAAAAAATCTAAAACGCAGTTGCATTTACAATTCTATCCATCCATTTGTTTCCAAGTAAGTTTGAAATTAAATTAGAATTATAATAATTTTAACTAATTCATTTCAAGCGTACTGAATACAAACAGTTAATTGATAGGGATTACATTTATTTTTAAACTAGATATTTTTCATATTTTAAAATGATATTCAGATTAAATGAATGAATAAATTTAGAATAATAAACACACGTTTCCCGGAAAAAAGAAAACAACATATTCAGGATAAATATTTAGAATATAAAATACAAAAAGGAATTCGATACCCGATAGTTGGTAGACTTTTGAATAAAATTTCTTAAAGAGAAAACTATATACTATCTTACGATAGTACAAAATGGCGCGATTGCTAGAAACGTTTCTACATTACTTATAATTAAATAATAAACAAGTTTAAGGAGAAATAAAATTCGATTTATAAAGAAACAATGCGACATCAACTCAAACATACAAGCAAGTATGTACTCGTCCTTTTTTCACATTTCGACAAAAAAAAAAAATACTTTCTACAAATCAGAAGAATCATCTGCAAAATTTGTCACAGAAATATATACGAATAATCAAAATTTCTCAGGCATTCAACCACTCACCTCAGCAGAGAGGACACTTAAAACACAAGAGAATAATGCATCGGAAAACTTACCTAAAAAAGAAAAAGAATAAATTAAACATCTAATTTAAAAAACAATTTTTCGCAACCAAAAATATAACACAGCATCCAAACAGAGATAGACATTAACCCCTCTTTCTAACAGTTAGTTATAAGCGTTGTTAGTCATTAGCATAACATAAATGTTTATCTTTTTTGTGCATATGCTTTTCTTTTGTGAATGTATTAAATTTGATGTTTTAAAATGAGTTAGTTGGGTGTCATACCACTTGGTTTCTCGTTTTAGAACGAGTACTCTTAAACGTTTTCCCAATTTACCTCTTTTTCAACAGAAAATTTCGCGACTAAAAAATGTAAAAAGCTAATAATATAAATAAATAAATAAAACAAAACCATTGTTTGCAATATAAAACAATAAAAAAAAGTTTTAAAGACACGTTTTTATTAATGTATTAGTGGTAAGAAGGATTTAAAATCAAATAAATCGAAATCAAGAGATCCAGAAAAATCCAGATTTTATATCAAAAGTCCACACAAAATCGTAAAATCATGAGGTAAACTCTAAGTAAATGGGAATTGAAGATTTTGTTTTCACCATCAAATTTTCGATAAAATCATTTTCTAATCTCTAGAACACAATTTAAAGCCAATTTTTTAAAACATTTTTCTTATATTCCACTTCTTATTATTTAATAAAAATTTTCCTAGTTTAATATTATAAATATTATGGCATCCTGTAATTAATTTTTTCTCAAATTTTCTAGAAAATGGCGCCTCTCATACGGAATCCACACTAAAATTAAATGATTAACAGATGATTAAATTCGAAAAAGTCCGTTAAGTTGTCCTTTTTTCGGTTCACACAAAGGGTTTCGCAGCTCACTTTGGAACGTGTTCGTGTGTATTTAGTCGTTCCCCGCGAACCTAAAATCTCATGACTGATGGTTCGAGATGAGTTTGTTCTTTTCTCATGGTCCGCGGTAGGTTTATCATGAAAATAATTTCAATGAACGGCTCGCAAGTGTATAGGCACTTTTACATGACCCACTTGGGATAACGACCTACAGTATAAGTTTCCAAGACTCCTAAATTACATTACAAGACCCACTTGGGATAGCGATTCACGGTGTAATAAACTGTGTCGTATACCAGTAGAGTTCAGAATTAAATCATTCTTAATGCCGAAAAAATCTTAAGAAGTAACAAACCAATCTTATTCTTCCTCTTGAATGAAAACGATGCGACAAATTCTGCTGACGTAATCTGTCTTGCCATACAGTTAATGAAAAAAGTTTATGTAGAATTGATGTCAAACACTAACACGAAACATAGCAACACTTAATACACAGGGTGGCCATAAATTATTGGATCCATTTCAAAAATTAATATAAAAAATGAAGGGAGGCTGTCTTTTCAAACAGCCGCTGAAGTTAAAGGCGTAGGACTACTTTACTGGCGTGACTCTTTTGTTTCTCGAAGCCTCTCGTTTTTAAGCTTAAGTAAGTCTTTTTTTTTTTTGTAACTTCTGTTGTTACCCGTTATCTCTAAAATAAGACATTAGTTATGTTTTCAGCATACGTAGTTACCGAGATATAGAGGATCTCCCAAACCAAGCTTTGTGGCTTTTTGGCGTGTGAATCAATTTCCTTTCTGAGACCCCAATGGGAGGAAAGTAGTCCTACATTAAAAAACTAACAATGTAACAACTAACGGTTTTCTTAAAAATTAGAATGCATTTTTAAAAGTTTTTTTCAGATAGGTAACGCACCGTTACGGTGGTCTAAGTGGTCGTAATTATTCGACATCTCCCAATTTTGAGAGCAATTATCTGCAAAACTATTAAAGCTAGAAGAAAAATAAAAGCATATATTTGTAGGGAATTTTACGCTCTTTAATTTCTTAAATCTATTCTCATTCGAAAACTGAGAAGTTTTCGAGATATTCAAGAAAAAATATATAAAAAAGGAAACCAGAAAACGCGCATCGGCTTCCGTTGAGCGGTAGCCATTGCGTATGGAAAACTCTCGCTGTAGCAAATTTAGAAGGACGTAATGGTACGCCACCTATTAAAAAAAACTGTTTTATTTGCTATCTCATTTAAAAAACTCAATTGTAACATTATTAGTTCTTTTTATTAATTTTTAAAATGGGTTCAATAATTTATGACCACTCTGTATATCTATTCCTACAGTAACTGGTCAAAATAATCGGACTGGTTTTGAGTTCAAAACTTTATTTTTCATGACTGAATGTGAAAAATATTGATTTTAGTAAGGAAATATTCAAAACAGTAACTTTAATTCAACAAAAAAAATATTTTGTCCATTTCTTTAAAGTTGTCGTTTTCACAGATTCACCAAAATCGTTACGCGTTCTTTCGCCGATGTTGACAAAGACAAGACAGAGGAATCAAACCCAAAACATTATAAAGCCGGAAATCTTCTCTAACTGTTGGTGTGGATAACATTCCTTCTTTTATTATTAAGGGATGCACAGAGTTTTTCATTTATCCCTCGATATTTTGTTCAACCTGTCGTTGAGATCAAATATATTTCCTCGTGTCTGCAAGCAAACAAGAATTATTCTTGCTTTTTAAAAAAGGTGATGCACAGGATTGTAAAAATTATCGACCCATTGCTATTTTAAGTCCCATGTCTAAGATTTTTGAGAATATAATCCATAAAAAGCTTTTCCACCAAGTTAAGAACCTAATTTCTTCATCTCAACATGGTTTAATTCCTAAACGTTCAACTGCCACTAATTTATTCTGCTTGACAAATAAGATTATTTCTTCATTTCAAATTGGCTCACAACTTGATGTTATTTACACCGACTTTTCGAAGGCCTTTGACCTTATCGATTTTGGCAATCTTTTAAATAAGTGACATGGTCTTGGTTTTCATGTTAACCTGACGGATTGGCTTCATTCTTATTTATGTAATAGGACACTCTGTGTTTATTCTAATAATGCTGTTTCACGTGAGTTCTCGGGTGCTTCCGGTGTCCCACAAGGCTCTAATCTTGCACCTCTGCTATTTACTTTATTCATTAATGACTTTACTAGTGTTTTTAAGTAGTGTCTTTTATTTGCTGACGACTTGAAATTGTTTAGTTCAATAAGATCCAATCTCGATGCTGTCCTCTTGCAGTGATCTTGATCGCATTTTTAAGTGGTGCACACACAAGTTACACCTGAACATTGAAAAATGTAGTATTCTTAGTTATACTAGAAAAGCTCAGCCTTTGAATCATGTTTATAAAATTAATGATCTTTTTTCATCACGCTCAGATTCAGTCACGGATCTAGGTATTATCTTTGACACTAAACTTGATTTTTTAAAACACATTGATTCCGTGGTCTCTAAGGCATATCGCAGACTTGGAATTCTAAAACGCAAAACTAGGGAATTTTCGAGTGAAATTGCCCTGAAGGTTTTATACTACGCTCATGTACGATACAGTCTGGAATACTGTAGTATTATTTGGGATCCGTAATTACCGTAATAAAATTCAAATTATTGAGCGAATTCAAACCAACTTCTTGCGATATTTAATTTATAGGAAAAATGGAATTTACTTACAAGATATACCCTCTTCATGTCTACGTGATATGTTTCATATGCATAGTTTGTGTTCCAGACGAGATGTTTTTTGTGTTCTTTTCTTTTACAAGTTTATTAATGGTTCGATCGAATGTACCGATACAGTGAGCTCGATAAATTTCGCTGTGCCTGCCACATCTTTAAGGAACCAAAGTTCTTTTCCAAATGTATATTCAAAATTTAATTATATTAACAGGTTCTCGTTATATAAATTTTATAAGACTTTTAACAGGATATCAGATGAACTGGACATTTCTCATATGTCTCCTACTGTTTTTAAATCGAATTGTTTTCAACTTTTAAATAAATGACCTGATTTCTTTTTCTTTTTTTACGCTTGACGCTTCCACAGACCCTTGCTACAAGCGATAAACTTGTGATTTATCTATTCTGTCACCATGTTACTACTCTATGTAAATATTGTATTAAAGAGATTGATAATTAAATTACATATTAATACGAAATACTTGTTTTATGATTTTATCCCGACGTTTTCACGAAAAACCTACATTGCGGACCCGAACTGCGACTTTCTCATGTTTTATTTAGAGTAGCTTTTGATGGCGCCATCTGTTGACAGTATATAGAACTACACTTCGCGTATGCGCAGTGAAACATTATTTACTGCAAACGCTCATGTTTCCCGTAATATTCAAATTTTTGAATTCAAATTTTAACACAATGTTTCTTTTACATATTGTCAATTATTCTGTAAGTTCCGTACTATTCGAAAGGAAACTCTGCGTGTTAAGATAAAAAAAAAAAAAACATGCGGAGTTGGAAATTTTCAATTTAATACCGATTTTTACTTATATTCTGATAAAATTTTTTTATTATCTCACTTTGGATCCTAGTAATACTCCTCAAGCTCTTTAAAATGACACCAGAATCAACCTCCTAGCTAAACGCGTTTCCACGCTACACTTATTTATAACCTTACATAAAGCTAATTCGTAACAATCACGCGCATGCGCATACACTGGTACGATGACGTCACAGGCAAAACACATACTATGAGACAAACTCTTTCAAATATGATCTATCCGTTGTGGGGTCAACCATTCTTTTCGCATTATTAGTCTCGTAGTTATTAGCGATACACATCTGACGGTATTTTGTCACCCAAGAAAGTTCGGCCGACCATCACTGTAACGAGCGGAGACATTTTCACGTCAATACCAAATGAAATTTCAAAAATAGTGCAAAATTAAAATAAACATTAACTCAAAAATTGATAAAAGACATTTTTATACCGACGTTTTCAGTTCAGAATCGTTTTTCACAAGTACAGGCAAGGTATAGGTCTCTTCGTTTCCATTAAATGCATAGTTTTTTCTTTAAATGGAAATTCAATGCTAACGACCTCTTTCACAGGCTGCTGAATACTATTAACGTTGAAAGAGAAGGAACAGTATATCTTTAATTCTTTTGAGCTTTAACGGCATAATCACCGAAAAAGTAATTTAAGATACGCTATTCCATTCGTTAAAAAAGAAAATGATATCGGTAAAAACAGCAAAGGATTAGGGTATTCAATCGCAGGGTTTTATGCAAGCATTCTTGTGAAGCAAAACTCAGTTCGAAAACATGAAGCGGTTTTAAACACTTTTATTTAACTCGACTTGTTTCATGTTTGTAGAAGATGGAATTTTGTGTGTGTCTATACAGTTCCAGAAATTATTGATACAATTATGTAGAAGACAATATTCTAAGTTTTTAAACACTTTTATCTAATTTAACTAGTTTCATGGAATATTGTATCTACATTTCACTCACTTCCTTATGCGCTAGATTTTTGAAATTTTGTACAATTATGTGTTCTCGATAACGAAGCATTTTTTAAATATTTTCTGAATTAAATCGTCAGTTAAGCGATTGATTTAATTAAATTTTGGTTCCATACTGTGGCGCCACCTCGTAGCGGATTTAGGAAAAAAATTTATTTCATGATTGCATAATATTTACAATAACAAATTATAAATTTAATAAAGTGTAATTTTAAAAACCATTTTGGTTCAATTTATTTTTAATTTAAACTAATGTTACAAGAAATCAATTAGTAAGATTTGAAATATTTTATGGTTTAATAAATACACTATGCTTGCAACTGATATTTTTCACTGTTTAGAGCAAATATTGAAATTCAAAATCGAGCAATACAATTATTTTAATTCAAAATAATTGATTAAAATTGAAATATAATAGTGCTCTTGTTTTTCTTCCCTGTTCAAATGAGCTATACTTTTCCTTATGTAAATATTATTCTTTATTTTTGTCCTTTGTATAAATAAAAAATATAAGCAAGAAAATACAGACTAAATCAATAGTTAATTATATATTAAAAATGCAATTTGGGTTTTGAAAATGAAAATGGTTTAACGGAAGTTCAAAAAACGCAAGAAGGATATTAGAAAAACGTCCTGGGACGAAATATTTTTCAGTTCCGAATGGTTCACAATATAGCTTAGAGCGTATGGAAAAACTGGTGTATTGTTTAGCAACGGATTCGGAAACCCTCCGCGCTTTTGCGCATGCGCCAGTCGGAGTTATTTCCATCAAAATGGGGGGAAACTGAAGAATGGAAGGGGAAATGTTTACATTTAACGAAGCGTGATCAAACAAAGAACTCCGGAAATGCGCTCATCTGAACCATTGTCTGACACCCCTTTCCTGTGTAAAATCGTCCAAAAGTGCTAGTCTCGGGATATTAAAACGAACAATAATATTATAGGGAGAAAATAAATTTTTATCCTACATTCCTGGAAATGCGACCAAAGCAGTCGTCTTCATCCACTGCTGCTTTTTATTCACAACCGTTCAAAAAAGTGACATCCACATTTTTTTTTTATTCTTCTATTTTTTGCCATTTTGCTTCAATATTTGCGCGTACGTAATTTAACGTGCGTTAATTTAAGATTTCCGAAACACCATTTAATTTTGCCTTTTCGTCTCTTTTTCTTTTAACCAATTTAAAATATATCTATACTTATAAAAGGCAATGTTTGTGTGCGTGTGTGTTTATCTGCGATGTCCAGACGAATCTATTGAACTTACAGCCATGAAATTTGGTACACATGTAGTCGTAATGGTGACTGAATGCATCTCGAAGCCGAAATTTTAAATTTTAATCTAGAATTTTTTTATTTAATGTTTTGTGTTGTTTTGTTTGATTTTTCGCGCTAATTTCTCAATAGAATGGTTTCAAATAACTGTACGACAAAAATAGATACACCATCGGAAAGAGCACGCGATTTCCGTTCTAATGAAGTTAGTTTTGAATTTCTAACGCAATTTACTGAATTTGGAGAAATTTTTAAAAAAATACCCAGTTTTGGCATCAAGATGTTAGTTTTGATTTTAAATTTGTTGCATCCGACTTTCTAATAACACTATTATTTTCAATTTTTTTCAACTTATAACTAGAACGGTTCTCTCTGATTTAAAATAAGAACGGTTAAAATATCTTTTCCCGTTTTTTTTCAAATTAAATTATTCCTGGGCAGACGAAAGTTATTTTTGTCGAGCGAAATTTCTTCAGCGACAGTCTTTCGGAAAGCAGCTTTCAATTTGATTGGATGAAGGGTCAGGTGACGTCATAACCTTCGGAGCTTTTTGTCATGTTCTTTTTTTTTCATTTTGTTGAAGTCCTGATTCCACGGGCAACAATTTTTTTATATTGTTTTGGATTAATGTACTCTGTACTGTTTTTCTACATGTTATTATCGCGGAAAAAATAAGCCGGAAAATCTATAATGTGTATCTTTTGTTTTGAAAACTTTTTCGTGTCATTGTGGGCGATTTTTTTATTTTTTATTTTGTTGAAGTCCTGATTCCACGGGCATCGCCGTGCGCGTACTGCTAGTATATATATATATAAGTCTCTATTATTAGGGAGGAGGAATCTTTTCTTAAACTTGTACTTTACAAGTGAGGGAGGGTAGATGTAGAAAATTATCTCACCGTCACTCGTTTAAAAATAAAACAAGTTACAAATGTTGTTCATATAATTACACTTAAATAGTTTAACATCCAACATTGAGAGTAAGAATTTTCCATTAATATAGGACACACATTTTCGGAGGTGAGGAATCGTATATTTGAACTATCTCTCGCGGCGCTGGCCGTTACTGAGAGGTGACGAGCCACCACTAAATAAATCTTTTCTCCTACTGTCAGAGATTCATGTTGTCCATGAAGAGCTTTTCACTCATACTTATTATCGATGAAGGACTTTTCACTCTATTATCGATTAAAAGATTTTCGTTCTAATTATTATCGATGAAGAGCTTCTCACTCTAAATATTATCGATGAAGAGCTTTTCACTCTAAATGTTATCGATGGGTTTTTCATTCTGTATATTAGTGATGAAGAACTTTTCACTCTAAATATTATCGATGAAGAACATTTCACTTTAATTATTATCAATGGAGAGATTTTCACTCCATTATCGATTAAAAGATTTTCATTCTAATTATTATCGATGAAGAGCGTTACACTCTAAATATTATCAATGAAGAGTTTTTCATTCTAAATATTATCGATGAGCTTTTCATTCTATATATTATCAATGAAGAACTTTTTACTCTAAATATTATCGATGGAGAACATTTCATTCCAATTATTATCGATGAAGAGATTTTCACTAAATTATCATCAAAGGACCAGATCACTTAATACATCACCTAAAATACGCTATTTTTTTCCTTCAAACGATTAAACCATACGGAAATGGCGTAAAAAAATTATTTGAACTTTATAACAATTTCTGCCAATTCTCCTCAAAACAACAGAAAGCCACTAAAAGAAAGCGCAGAGTCGATAAGGATGTGCATTCAACTCTGATTGCCATCATCACTTCCCTGACCAATCTCACGTGCAAAACTAGCCCCTATCCACAGAATACAGATTCAAATGCAACTTGTCGGCAAGGATGGAGTGGAAATCTCATTACATTTCAACCCGGGGGTGGAAACACTCACGGAAGGGGCACGACAGAAATCGGCTGCAGGGAAATCGTGCCAGGGCAAATGTGCCAGAGACAAACTGTCATGTGACAACTCTTCCTCAGAAGGAAGAACGAAGTAAATAATAGCTCCTCACCCCTTTCGCTCCAGAAGTTGGTGAGGGTGAGAATATGTGGGGGGAGGGGGGTGGAAGGGTGTTTCAAAGTGGCGTAAAAGAGTTATCCTCCGGAGACGGATGTGTGTGCCTCGTCGAAGTTCCCCGAGAGAATAGAAGTAGTTGCCGAGGGTGTTATATAGTTAGAGTAGATGGATTAGCGTATCATCGCCGATAATGGCTGCCGACGGAGGAGCAATACTTCGGAAAAGGGTCAAGACGAATTCTAAATCAAAGGGAAAATGAGATTGAAGGAAGAATAACATGATAGGTACTTAACGTCTTTGTCTTCAGATGTATTTATTTGGTTTCTATGCAAATGTTAAATTAACTATAATTGCAATTCTGAACTTTGGCGGCTTTGAGGCAAAATCTTGTTTTCGTCGTTGAAGAAATAGAGTTCTAAAGATGTGCCTTGTATGTGGGGCAGTGTAGAGAGATGCATAAAGCCATCAGGTAGGGTTCACCATTTGTGGAGTCGCTATTTGTAATCATCAGATGTACATAATGAACTAAGCGTGGGCGTGTAACAATTACTAACTAGTTCCATACTACAAAACTGCTTCTAAAAAACAAAGAACATTTTATTTACAATATGGGCAATAGGAACTGAAAATGATTAGATATTAGAGAATTACATATTTATAGGAATATTACATGACACGTGATCTAACATAAAACTAGATGTAGCTCTATATTAAACTGCAAAGCTTGAGTTTTTCTAGAGCTGAAAAAACACGCACGCTGGCAAATTGGCATAGGCGTTATTGATAAAAAGCAGTAATATAAGTTAATCTTTATATTACAACGGAAGGAAATTAAAGAACTCTTAAGACAATGATTTCAGTAGAGAAACAATGCAGTTATTCCCACCTTTTTAATTCATTACATTATATCTGTGTTTCATTTAGATAGCCTGTGGAGTTACCTATTCTTTTCTTCCACATTAGCGACCTTTCTTTCACGCTATTCCCACATTTTCAATTCATTAGATTATATTTGTGGTCCATATAAATCGCCTGTGGAGTTACCTATTCTTTTCTTCCACATTAGCGACTTTTCTTTCACGCTACGGTGAGGCAACAGGAAGAGGGCCCAGTTTATTCTCCCGTTTTGAAGCTACACGACGGTGAATTCGAAGAACAAAAGAATTCTAATCAGAATACCAATAAAATAATACCGATCAAGTAAGGTTATTTGAAAGTTCTGTAAGGTCCAAGGTGCCACAGTTGGATCCGGGACTTAAGTTTTGCGAACGTTAAATCTGTTTGGATAACATAGGGTGTGGAAGTTTGAAGAGGGGGTATTGGCTCAAGCACAACTATTGTTCAAAATTACAAGGTCTGTTCCAAAATAGTTATTCCAACCGTAGCTTCAAAAAAAACTCTAATAGATGTGAATGAAAGAAAAAACTAAGTATCCTAAGAATTCAGTTAAAAATTGTGACATGTAGAGTTAAGTACAGATAATGACAAGCGTTAATCAAATACAAAAACCCTCTGTTACTACCAGATCTATTATATATAAGTACATACAACATTTTCTTATAAAAAATTGTTTCAAAATAACGCATTCTACTTCTTCCGCGAAACCACTGCATCTACCAAATCAACTTCTTCCTATTACGGAGCGATAATCCTAGCAACAACCATCCATCCAGAAAATTTACCGCACCGATTGCCAACAGAATCTCTCCCATCGAGAAATACGATTCCTCAGGTACACGGGAGAGCATAAATAATAATAAGGTCGTCCTTCCAGTCAAAACTGCGGCCGGCAATAAATGTATCGAGTGGTGTTATCCAAGCCCGCAAATGACCCGTGGATAAAGAGTGGACGAGAAACAATCTTTGGGCAGGAACAGCCGAGGTGAGCGATGGCCTGGAGGTAGGGGTGGAAGAGGACCCACCTGAAAAGACAAGGAGGAGGAGGGATGGACAGAAGATTTTCGAGAGAAACATAAAAGCATCCTCCAGAGAACGTTAGAAGCTTCCTCTCGAAGGCAAGTCTACTTTTATTGGTAGGTGGCTTTTCTGTGCACAATAAGAAACCTTTGAAGGATTCTATAGAAAGCAATCACTTCTTATGGCTCGGCAATTGATATTTTTTGAGTTATAAGATTCGCAATTTAGTGTACAAATACCACGGAATACATGAGATAGAAGGAACACACAATCAGGATTATTGTTACGATGGATTGAGCATCAAAACGCTGTTTGTCATCTGCCATGCTATGCAATAGATTTAATACACTTCGAAAGGTTTCAGAAACTATTTCCAAAGAATGATTTAAAGGTAACTGTATTTATTATGAAAGTATTTTTAAGATAAATAATACACTTTAAAGTTCTAAAATCTTTCTGCAACTTATCAAAACATCCATATTAATTTATACCAATAATAAATCTGTTTGATTTTAAATGACAGAATATTCGTAAATAATCGGATATAACTGGACAAAGATCTTCGCATATTCGGTAAGTGACATAATGTACGTAAGTAATGTAACGTAAGGAAGTCATAATTGAACTGTCAGTTTGAAGAGAACGAATCCAAAAACTGTTTTCTCGGGAAAATAAAAAATTCTTAATTTTCTTATTTATTGCTTTATTAACCAAACATATATATGTGATTCTTTACATCAGTGGTTTTACATAATGATTTCCGTTCCTTTTTTACAGACTTGCGTCTGAGCGTCTATATGATAATACATGTTTTGTACACGATGTGAGCGTTCCGATTTATAGGCGCTTATTCCCTTCTTGCGGCTGATTCAATTATGAACACAAATTCTTCGGGTAATTAATTCGTATCGATACCGAGATTCAATTGCATTCAATAAAATATTTACCAGTAAATTTGTTGGAAAGAAAACGTCTATTAACTCAAGAATTTATTGGTTTAATTACAGCAAAGATGGCGAATAATATATTTATATGAAATATTCTACTTCGGAAAAAAATTTCACTTTTTAAACGATACATGAGCATTGAGTAATCTTCCCGTTGTTTGTCGCCCCCTCTTTCTTTTCTTCTCCACTCATCATTTTGCGATTCTTAAAAAAATCATGAAATGATAAAAAAAAAAATGAATGAAATCTAATAAATTAAAAAAAGAATAGATCTTTTCGTACGGTATTTTTAATTACTAAATTTGAATAAGATTGAATTAGAACATGTTTGAAAAACTTGATTTTACCCATTACTAACTCATTTTTTATTTCGACTAACTTAACACCATTATCTTCAGAAATGGTAAGTCTAGAATTACGGGGAAAAAATCTCTCATAACCTGGAGTTATTTATTGGTAGAAAACACATTAAAATACAGTTCAACATATATATTTTTTACACACATTCAAGATAATTTTTGTTACGGGATCGTTAGTTCGAAGATATTAACTAAATTAAGTAATGAGTATTTACAAGGAAGCAGAGTCAATACAGAAAACAACGGAAGTAATTTTAAAAAGATAAAATCTGGTTAATTCGACTAGCTTAATGTCTTATCTTTAAAAATGATGTCTAGAATTAAGTAAAAAGAAACCTTTCACAATCCCGAGATATTTATTGGCAGAAAACGCATTAAAATACGCTTCACCCCATAAGATAAATATATTTATATATTTTTACACACATTCAAGCCAATTTTTCAAACGAGAGCGTAGTTCGGTGAAGATATTAACTAAATTTAAGTAATGACTATTTACAGTTCTTAAAGAAAATCCCTCCATATGTCAGGATTGCAACCCCTTTTCTGGGTTCTACTCCCATGTTGCTTGTAAAATAATCCACACGGGATTTTTTTTCTACAACAAACATTTAGCGAAAGATGTTCACTGGCTGAAGTTTATTGCCTATTTTAACAACATTTTCCTTTTTATCTTTCTTTATTTTACTGCAAAGAAACCACAGATGGAAGTTATGAGTATATTCAGGTGATATAATCCATTTAAGAAAGGATTCAACAATCCGCCTTCTGTTTTTCTTGTCTACCTTAATGGGATATATAAAATAAAAGCATTTCTTTCTTATCACGATCAGAAAGGAAAAAAAGGCTACATGTTAAAATTGCAGCTATAATTTAATTCGGATAATTTTTTCATCTTCTTTACCCATTCCTAGAGTAGCATAATCACTAATTTACAATAGAGGCAATTCATGCACATATGATATAAGTAATCCGCGTCAATCCACTACACAGCATGCAAATACTGCATGTAACAGTAAGAACGATTTTTTTTACTGAATGATACAGTTTTTTTTCTTCCACTTTTTCTCAGTAATATAATTCTAGTTCTTAGAATATTAGAAATTCAATTAAGTTTTTTTCACTAATTCTTAAACTTTGAATAATTTATTTACATTCATTCTACATTTACATTTGAATCTTTCATCACCGTTAGAATCATTTGAAAAGTAATCTAAATTACATTAATGTTTATTTAGAATCGATAATATTTAGTTAATTTTACTAATTTTTATTTTGAATTATCTAATTGAAGCATATTAAGTTCTAATATAATATAAAGAAAAAAAAGTTAGCATATTTATATAAAACATTTTAATAAATTATTTATTTAAGGCTTTTTTTAAAATTAAATTTGCTTACTAAAGTCGTGGCTAACGTTTAAAAAATATTATAAAATATTAACCGAAATCTGCATTTGAAGAAAATAAAAAAACGAATTGTTAAGCTGCATGGTGTTCAACGACACCTAGCTAAATAATTTTCAATACGATACTAACGTATTTTAACGAAAAAAAATTATTTAAACAAAATTTAGAATAACCATTATCTATATTCTTTGTGATAAAATTCTCGAATTAAAACGAAAATTGTTTAATTTTATAGTGACACTTTTATAGCAAAGAACAAATAATAAATTATTTATTTAAGGCTTTTTTAAAATTAAATTTGCTTACTAAAGTCGTGGCTAAAGTTTAAAAAATATTATAAAATATTAACCGAAATCTGTATTTGAAGAAAATAAAAAAACGAATTGTTAAGCTGCATGGTGTTCAACGACACCTAGCTAAATAATCTTCAATACGATCCTAATGTATTTTAATGAAAAAAAATTATTTAAAAAAAATTTAGAAAAACTATTATTTATATTCTTCGTGATAAAATTCTCGAATTAAAACGAGAATTGTTTCATTTTATAGTGACACTTTTATTGCAAAGAACAAATAATTTAGAACAACAATTACAGATATTCTTAGTGATAAAATTCTATAGTTAAAACGTCAGTTATTTTATTTCATAGCGATACATTCACTTCGTATAATACAAAAGTTAGACCAATCATCGATACTCTACGTGATAAAATTCTACATTTAAACCGAGAGTTGTTTCATTTCATAGAGACACATTCATTTCATATAATAAAGAATTTAGAACAACAATTATCGATATTCTTCTTGATAAAATTCTACATTTAAACCGAAAGTTTTTTCATTTGATAGATCTCTTTCTATAATTGTAAGAGATTAGAAACACAGATATCGTGTCATTTGTTGGAGAAACGATCTCTCGTAGCTTTCTATGCATTGTCAACTTGAATTGTCACTTCTTTTTATTATTATTATTTCCTACTTTTTAGTGTTTAACCCGTTAACGACCAATTTAAAGCACATATTTCAATAAATTTCTTTTAAATTATGCTAGAACACCAAGAATAAGATAACTTTGAAGTAACATTAAATTCCAATATTTTTAAAAGAAAAATTATCGGAAATTCGGTAGAAAATTATTTAATAACTTCTTTTATAGATATTCATTAGAAAATTTTTAAAATATAGCGAAAATAACAAGAAGTAAACTATTACTTTAGTTCGATTACTTTCGAGTTCATTGCATTAATTCAAAAAAAGGGGATCAAATGAAAAAAGGATTCAAAATGGCTACACTTTGTCTTCAATATCTGGCTAACTGGTGGTTATGTCAGTTGAAAATGGTTGGAAGTTTGGGAATACATACTGACTTGTTGGAAAAAGCTACAAAAGAGAGAGAGAGAGAGAGGCAATGGAATGAATTCGATTTAGCCACGGAAGTGAAATGTAATGGTCTTATAAATAGGACGCTGGGCGTTAACAGGTTAATGTGTTCCATAATTGATTATTTTAATTATAATAGTATCTTTTAATAAATTTTGCTGAAATCACTACCAAATGATACTTTTCGTATAGAATCAAAACTAAATATAATAAAGCGATTAATTGATAATTAAGTTTTGACAATATTAAACATTGTATTACCATCGAGAACACGTAACTGTACAGAATTTCAGAACTCTAGCACATCAGGAAATGAGTCAGAAATCGATTACCAAATTCTATCTGTCCAAACATGAAACAAGTCAACTCAAATATGAGGAGCAACATTAGAATCTAAAAATGATAAATTTCATTTTAAGTACTAAATAGTAAAATATCTATTGAATAATTCTGACAGCATTTATATTGTGAGAAATCTACACCGTTTAGAGAAAGAAAAACCCGGGGAAAACACTTGGAAAATAAAACTGTAACCGATTTGTGAAGTAATCAATTCAAAGTTGCAAGCAACTTGAACTCAAACATGTGACATGAAATGTCAACATAATATGATTGGTGCGGAAAATGCATCAAAATCGTGAGCAGCCTTTCGGATATGTCGTTAAACTCCAAAACCAATCAACGACATTTCGATTAATAAAGCCATTTCGCTCAACAGAGCAACCTGACGCTGCGAAATTGATTAACTAATTAAATGCTCCGAAATGATGGATACATTATAAGGTTTGATTAGAGCTTTAAATACAGGACATTTGCACGCGTTCATTAGTTGTATTTACATTATCAAGAAATTTAAATAATTCAAATGCACCAACGCCCCAAGTGACACGCATATCAAACAAATAACTGATTTCTGAATGTTTCCAAACAAACAGAGGAACGAACTTGCTTATCATTTATGGTTATTTTGACGGATTTAAAAGATACATATTTAGGAACAAAATCGTACTTTATTGTGGCTAAAGGGAGTTACAGTATTAACTGCAAGTATGCATCAAAACTCATAGTAAAAATGAAAAAAATAACAATAATGTGATTGATATAATTTTCAGGGCTTTTTCAGCACATTTTGCACCGTATCTGTCGTCTACGTACTACGGAAAAGACGTGCACTCCATGATATAATGGGTCAAGACACTGCATGATTTAGAAACATGAATCGAAAGAAGGAGCATTTTAATACATTCTGCACAGCATTTGTCGTCTACGTACTACGGAAAAGACGTGCACACGAATGACATAAAGGCTCAAGTTACTGCTTGATTTAGAAACATGAATCGAAAGAAGAAGCATTTAAACACATTCTGCACCGCATTTGTCATCTACCTACTACGGAAAAGACGTGTACTCCATAATATAATGGGTCAAGCCACTGCATGATTTAGAATCACGAATCGAAAGAAGGAGCATTTTAACACATTCTGCACAGCATTTGTCATCTACGTACTACGGAAAAGACGTGCTTACCAGCGGCCGAGTGGATCAAACTATCTCATTTATACTGAATCCCTGACTCTTGGACTTGGCTAAATATGCTAGATAAGGAAAGATTAGAGACATCACAACAGAAAAGCATACTTCTACGTGACTGTACAAAATGATTTAACTTTATTGAAGAAACAATAAAGATTTGCGTGCAGAAGCCGGAATTCTTAATTCTGGAGCCTTTCAACCGCCACTGCAAACGAGGTGTCACACGGTTAGGTTTAGGGATGAAAATCACTTTTCAACTACTAATTGCAGGTATCGAAAAATTTATCTGGACGTTATGATGATGGTATCATGTTCGCTATGATGAAGAGATAATTCGCCTAATTTGAATTATCTTTCTATCTTCAATTGGCAACAGAGTTGTTGGAAATGAAAATTTCAATCTCCCAACCCCACCCTTTCCAACCCCTTTCAGCTGAATGGTCTATCTATGAATTCGGCCGAGATTTTCACATTCCCTGCAATATATTCTTCGCAAATTCAAATCCATACTCTAGTTAACGTGTTCAGAAGAGAAGTCGTGTCATGAGAACCATTTCAATTGGTTGCCTTCCTGAAAGCCTCCTGTCCACAGTTTTATCATCATGAATGTAGGTCCGTATCAAAGTTTGGACTAGCATAATCGCATACTTGTAAAAATTATATCTCCTAAACCCTTTGGCTTAGATAAATAAAAATTGGTATGACGGTTGCTAACATTAATTATAGATCTGTGCCCAAATTTCGATTCAATCGGTTAAAAAAAAGGCGTTAAAATTGCATACTCGATTTTTTTTTACTTGCGTACTGGAAGCCATCTCTGCGCATGCGCAAGCTATTCAGCGATAGCGAACAATGTCATTTTCTATTGTTTCCTTTTCGCTCGCGCACGCCCTCGCATTAGCGGAGCTTGCTAAAGTGTGATAGAAAATAAATATTGTTAAGTTTTAATACATACGTATCTCTTTGAATATGATTCTTCACCTAAATATTTTACAATCACTATAATCTACAATGAAAAACCTTCTGATAGTCATTGCAGTCTGGGTTACAGTAGGTTCGAATTTTTTATCCACGCAGGGGCGCACAAAAGACAAATTTTTGAGAGGTATACGAGAAAGTTTCTGGGAGGTCACGTCCGCTGGTTGAAAATGAATATCGAGTGAGGGGGGGGGGGGGAATCGTTATAAAAAAGAGGGGTTGAATCAAAGGAATTCAGCCCGTTACATCTCGCAATCTTTTAACTCTTTATAATCCCAAATTAATTTATCAACAACTTCTTAATTTTATTTTTATGTAATTAGACATGCTTTGACTCCAGGAAAGAGAAATATTTTTTTTAATTAATTCAAATAACACAGGCCTGCAAAAAAAATACTTTTTGAAAATTGTTTTAATTTTGATGACTGATTTTTATGTTATTTTTAATATTGATTCTAAAAATAAAATACATTTTTTTCTATCACATACAGATTTTTTACAAAGTGATTGCATATTTTGAAGGAAACAGTTGAAATCGCGAAATTTTGACATTTCATTTAAATTTCATTAATTCATAAATCCATATAAATTACATTTATATCCTAGTTCAAGTAGTTGTTAAGTATAGGTAGAAAGTTACAAGTCCTTATAGTAACGTTTTTCTTTACCTCAAAAGTTCTTTTGTCACTTTTCCTTTTCTAAACTTTGCAGGGATTGTCTCTTTGTAGCATCCAGCAGTAGTCGGCTATCATGCTGACATTCCATTTTCTTGATATTGTCTCTCCATTTCCTTTATACTTTGGTAAAATATTTCACCTTGTTCCTCACTAACTGCACCTAAATTTTCAGGAAAATAGTCCAGGTGCGAATCGAAAAAATGAACATTTAAGCTCATACATACTACAGCCTAAAATCTTGAATTTTTTTTATCATCTCTTTTACAATAGATTTGTAGTTTGGGTCTTTTTTGTTTCCAGAAAGCTAGTAATAACTAGTTTGAAAGATTGACAGGTTTTTCTTTCATTTGTTTCCATTTTAGTCTCAAAATTTTCATCTTTCATCATTTTCCTGATGTCTGGTCCTACAAACACAACTTCCTTCAGTTTTGCTTCGGATAAACCCGGCAACTGATCACAAAGGTATTTGAAGCATTCACCTTCTTTTGGTAAAGCCTTGACAAATTGTTTCATAAGACTAATTTTATGTGAAGCGGTGGAAGTAACACTTTTTTTGGCAAGCAGGAGAGGTATCCGGTTTCAACTGGTTTCCTCTGTCTTTAATATTGTGTTTAATAGGCAATTTACCAATTCACAGGAATATTCTGGATTGAAATAGTTTCTTCTTTCTTGTTTGGTAGTTTAATCCACCAATTTACTATTTTAAGTTTATAAATATGTTTATCGAACTCATATAAATAATACTTTTTTGGTCCGAAATATACTAAATTCGTAAAAAATAGATTGCGATTTGTGATGAAACTGTACGTGATGGAATTTTTTCATTATTTTTCCAGTAATCAGCATCCAAAAAACTATAAAAAACACCACTTGCTTTACCGACAATTTTTTCATCGCAGACCTGTGTAATTTAATTAGTTTCTGCCCTAAGCTGGTTCTAGAGCACGCTGGTGGAAGTGCACTCTTCGTACCCTTGGAAGTACCATCAGGAAAAACAACCATATTTCGAAGATAGTTAAACGATACTTTCAAGTACCGTTGGGTTATAATAGTTCTCAGTATATCAATATTTATTTGTATTGATATTCGTTTCATATAGATTTAGAAAGTAATAACTTTTTCCTCAAAATGATAGGAACATAAATAACTCATAAAATCACAGTCACCCGCTCTATTTCTTTAATTTATTTTAAATGCACATAATCTCAAGTTTTAGGTTCTAGAATACTGATTTACAATAAAGAAAAACAGCTGATATATAAGAAAAAGTCATAAATTATGTACAATACAGTACTTTTTTTCCTTCTCTAACACTCGAAAAAAGAACTGTTAAAGTCTAATAAAAAAATATTTATGGCAAATCAAATAGCATTAACACAGATCTGCTCAAAACAGATATGTTTCTTTTCGAAGCATAAAAAACGGATATGTTTCTTTTCGAAGCAAAAATTTTTAAAATTCCCTAAATATTTTCCCCCTTGAAAAAAAAAAAAAAACAGATTACTTTGATTTTTCTATAGGTTGATCGACTTTTTTTTTCACACCACTAGGCAGAACCAGAGGTTTCCAATCAGTCAGAATTTCGCCATAAAAATAAACTAGCAATTAAGAACTTCCACACTACAAGACTTTTCGTATTTTTTCAGAACAAGAACTGCAGTTCTCGCAAAGAAAATCAATTAACATGCTATTATTGATCATGCAATCCAAATACTGATAATCCCAATTTAATAGTCATGATTATGATTTTTCTCATTTTCGAAAGAAAAAAACAAGCAAACCTCGCAAATATTTACTCTAGTAATTAAAAACCTATTTGATTTCATTTCAGTTTCTTGGCGCAAGATCCTCAAATAGAATAGTCTAAACAAACCTAGTTATTAACCAAACTAATCTCGAAGTGCGACTGAGCTTCATCATGAAAGTGGCAAAGGAATAAAGGACACATATTGAAACCTGTGCATATTGCACAGTTTATATTAAATTAATTACCGTACTTAACCCTCTCCCCTAGTGATGTGCAAACTATGGCCCGTCGCAGATTTTAAAATAACAGTATAAGAATTTAAAATAATAGTGTTACAACAGTCTTACTGTGGGTTTACGGTGTAAACAGTCCAACACGCAGGATAATGGAGAATGAAGGTTTATTTACAAATATGCAGGAAAACACGTAGCACAGGTACAGGAAACAATAGTTCTTGCACAGATTACCAATGTAAACAGACAACAATTCGCAGGTAATAACAGTTCAGCACTTTGTTATCTAACAACACAAACAGTCAGCAAATAACTAGCAATGACAATAACTGCACTTTCAATAGCGCTCAGCTCACCAGCTTCCTAGCTCGCACTGCAGGCGAACTCCAAAGACGTTCGCGCTCCAAGGCGATCCCAGTCGATTAACACACACTCCGTCATTCAAGCGCTCTCCTTATATAGTCTCCCGCGGCAGGCCGTGACGTCACATGGAATCTTCTAGTACATTCATGCGTATCTCCTCTGCTAATAGTGATATCGAGAAGATTCCAGCACCTTTGAGATCCCATATTTCGTCGCCAAGGTCAGGAGTCCAGACGTGGCTGCTGTCGGTCATCTCATACTTACCCCTGTGAAACTCTCTTCCCAACCATAAGACTCACATTGCTGGGAAGCGACTTTCCATGTTTGTAACAATAGTATAATCAGTTCATCTTGGTTTGAACCAGATTATTAAGAACTTTTAGAAATGCATTCAGAGTAGTATTCACCATCTCAGTATTAAAGAAATTTGTAAATAATATTTTTTAATCCTTATTGAGTTTTATAATAAATTAAATTGCCCGCCATTTTTTTCTTGCCCCTAAAAAAGTTCACGTATCCCTGCTCTACCCGGAAAATCGCAGCATACCAGATTACATGGAATATCTATCCAAATGACCACGATTCCAGAAAAAAAAATTCCAAAGGAATGAAAGTCGTACTCTTTATTTATTCAACTGAACTGTATAACTCAGAACACAATTTGACTTCAAAATGATTATTCCAACTGTACCGTCCTGCCCGCTATATTTCGCGCTAGCCCATCCCACTGGAGCCCAGACAGAATACTGAACTATTTCGCTCGAACAAATCTTCCTTCCCCAAAGGAAACGAAGTGAAGAGACTTGCGTGTTTTTCGCCGAGAATGTTGTTGAGTAATGTGTGTTTCTACTAGAGTCGCTAGAATGATTGCTAATTGCCTAAATTAGTCTAAAATGCTATATTTGAAATTTTAGGATGTCGGCAATTGTGATTTTTAAGTAACGGACTGATTTTGATTGATATTGAATTTGATTTTGTGTTAATTGAATTTTAATAACTCAAGAAATATTTTATTATTCTAAATTTTTTTTATATTAAATGTTAATTTGTTTCATTTTGTGTCATGTAAATAAATGTCTTGTGATATTTTAAAAGCACAGTTTGATTTCTAAGACATAACACAACACGTTTAACAACGAAATCATTCCTATTAAAAGACGAAGGTAAACAAACGTATGTATCTATCTATGTATCTATGTCCAGTTATCTTCTCACGAACTACTAAATGCTGAAACGAGCCGAAAGTACCAAACGATGGGAAATAATCCAAGGAAACCATTTTGACCATTGAAATTCCGAAATTAAAATTATTTAAAAAGATATTAATTAGAAACGTCAAAATGAATGAATTCAAAGTGCTGCTATCTATTGACAGCTCGGTGAATTCAATCACGGCGGGATTTTTTCGTCCTATTATTAGTTTTTACATCCGCTGTTGCAATTTTTTTAGCAAACTTCCGTGTTTTGATTTATAAATGTCGGGAAAAAATCGTTATCTTACTTTTTTTTCGTTTTAAGGTGTTTCATCTCGTAAAGTTACTCTTAGTGCTTCCATCTATTGAGAAGAGATTACGTTGTTCTTCCTTTTTTTTATTTATTTAACGGATGGTGGTATTTCTTTTGTAGAGAGCTTCTGTGCTTGGATTTATTAACATCGGAAAAAATCGTTTTCTTGCGTATTTTCTTTCTTTTTTTCGCATTACGGTGTTTAACTTCGTTACGTTTGTTGAGTAAAGTAAGTGACAATATTTGTTGAAAAAAACGGAGGCGGGCATATGAAAAAATATGGATCCCGAGGCCTCACTTCTATCCTCCAGGGAATATCACAGTATTCGAGATAGCCCGTGCAACGCCGGGCCACGCAGCTAGTATGGTATATTATTTGAAAATTTGACTTTCGCCCTCTATCAGTGAAAATATGAACCTTAGCGGTGATAATGACCAATATTCCAGTTAGAGGGCGAAAGAATTTCTACAACTTCAGCACGCTTCAATTTTAAAGGAGAGAACTGCGTCAATAATTTTGAAAATTAATGAGAAAATTCCACAATTTAACAACAAATTTGCAATCTAATGAAATCTGAAACTTTAAAGTTTCATAGCAACTTAAGGCAAAAGGTCGCAAGATAGTTTCTGCGAGATGGTTTTCAGAAATTCTACTGTTTCAAATCAGAATAAATCATGTTCTGTGGTGTTTTTCTCAGACCTGTTTATGCAGGGTGCTCATTAATTATTGGGCCCATTTCAAAAATTAATTTTAATAAAACTAATAATGTGTTAAAACTACTCTTTTAAAAAATAGAGCATTATAAAAAGGTTTTTTTCCCCCAGAAAGGTAACACGCCGTTACGGCGGTCTACGTAAATTATTGAACATCTCCATTTTTAAGAGCCATTATCTGCGAAATTATTAGAGCTAGAAGAAAAATAAAACCATGAATTTATAGAGAATTTTAAGCTCTTTAATTTGTTAAATCAATTGTAATTAGAAAACTATATAGATTTTGAGATATTCAAGAAAAACCAAAAAAGGGAACTAGAAAATGCGCAGCTGCTTCTGCTGATCGGTCGCCATTGCGTATGGAAATCTCTCGCTGTAGCAAATTTAGAACGACGTAATTGTACACCACCTATATGAAAAAAACTTTATTTTTTCTCTCATTTAAAAAAACGGAGTTGTATCATTATTAGTTTTTTTTATTAATTTTTGAAAATGTGTCCAATAATTTATGACCACTTCCTGCTGTTAAGAAATAGGAAGAAAAAACATTCTGAAAAATATGGACTTGTATTAAAGGAAATTACACTTGGATATAAATAACAAACTTCCCTACTGAAAGAAAAAAATTAACAAAATAAACTTTAATTTGAATCTGAAATGCAGTAAAGAGACTTAATTCGAACATGTAAATCAGACAATCGAAATAATAACGCGTTAAGCATAGATTAATGTTTTTTATTTGTAATGAAGACTAGTTGACAATTAGTTTGAGACAGTTTAAACTTGTTTCAACGCAAAAGGCTTAAAGGATTTGACATTGGAAAAATTTCGTAAACATAAATAAACGAACCATTAATTTCGTATAATCATCAGGAATTCTTTAAAATGCTCCCAAACGAAGTTCGAGGAACGTTAACAAAACTTTTAAAGATGAATCAATTCCGAAATAAATTATATCGAATTAAAATGCACGTTGAAACCTCATTAGAGTTTTAAGTCCTGACTTAATACCAAAATTTGAAAGAGTTTTTCAGTTCAATACATTCTTCATTATCTCCTTAACGAGTGCACAGACGGGCAAACAAAAAATTCATTAAAATAAATTGCTTCTCATAATTTCAACGAACAAAGGATGGATATTTGAATGAAATTTGCGATGAAAACTTGAAACACTCAAAGCCGGATAAACCTCTTTGAATATTCATAAGATTGTCTAGTATTTTATTTTGTCACAGAATTTAAAGATACCGACGATTAATGTGAGTAAGCAAACATAATAAAAATTGAATAACAATGTGTGCTTTGCTAATGTATTGAGTATGACTAGCAATTCAAAAAACCAGTTTCCTTTATTTTTATTATAAAATGAGTTTTTAACATGGAATGCAAATATTTTAGTTCTATCTATTAGATAAACTTTATATCTTCTCGGAATAATATATTTTCTGCTAATTTTCAACCTCAAATCGCAATGTATTTGTTACTGTTAAAGCGTATAATTCAGTTATTTCACAGAATAGCTGAGTCTTCAACTAGGTAATTCATGAAATACTTTGATATTCTAAGAAATAACGTATTCCACGCTTTGACTGTAACATATTTATTCAGAGAAAATAAATTAAGCCTATTTTTGATCGAACGCCGATTCAAAAAAATTTGATACTCCTCTCGAACTAGCAAACTTCGTATGTTTAAACCTAGAACATTCGAAGTAATATAAATGGAAATGCTTTATCCTTTTTTTCTAGATAAAATTTTACGAAATATTTCAAAAATCATTCAGAAAGTTCATTGCTTATAATTCTCGTGTACATCAATGATTCTCCATCTATCAAGTGCGTTCAATGTAATATTTCCTCTTCTATAAACTGTGAACGAACTTTGGTCAAGAGAACCGACATAAGAATGTCACACAATGATTCTCTATCTATGCGGATTCTCCATCTATCAAGTCCGTTCAATGTAATATTTCCTCTTCTATAAACTGCGAACGAACTCTGGTGAAGAGAACCGACATAAGAATGTCTGCAAGAATAAGCGATGAATAACTGACAAGTGATAAAAATGCGAACATCCGTGAGAAATTGTGAATTGTATATCTTTTCTTGCTTGGTTTTGTAAAAAAATTTATGGAATAAAAAATACCTCTGTCTACGCTGTACCACACCCAAATTAAAAAGGCACAAATGTAATAGTAAAATTAAAACACCGGGAATACAAACGACAAACCCGCATGAAGTAAAAATACAACCGACAGGGGAAAAAAACGAAGTAACAAATGGGAAGTCATAGCATTATTCTAGTAGGAATTATTAAAGATTCTAGTAAGTATATTTTAAAAAGTTGATATGCAAAGAATAAAAACAATCTACAGCGATAAATCATGTATTCTTAATAAAACTAAAGAGGAATTTTGAAGAGAAAATTAAACAAGTGAGAATTACACATCCGAAAAGCATTGCATCAAAATTTGAGAAATATCAATTTTCAGTTTTGAATCTGTTAAAAACAAGTGGCAAAAATCGTATGAAATGAAAACCCAAACTGTCTTCAAGAAAGAAAAAAAAATATTCGGTTAGTGTTTTTTTATATTAAGTCTTTCATAGATAAAAACTGCGGCATTAAGAAACAAATTATCGTCAAGTTTAAAAGCTGCTAATTCAATTGAAGTGTTAACTACAGAATAAGCCGTATACCATGCGCGCACATCAGTGCAGTCCTATCAAATAAAAAGTTTTTATGAGTAAAAAGTGTGTCCAATACTGAGGCAAGCCGATATAACATCACTTCAACAAATTGGAAGTCGAGGCTACCTGCTGACTCCGGGAAAGAATGGAAGCAGTTTTGTTCGTGTAAGAGATCCACAATAAATAAAGCCTTGAAGGAAAAAGGAATTAGTATAAAAATAGAAACTGTCCGGGCTCAAGCCTTGGTTGTGCATTGCAATGTAGGTGAGATTGTATCTGATTCTGGCCTGACTCAAACGAGAGGTGACTTTCCTAACTTAAGCAGCAGTTACATTAATGTTGTGTGAAATATTCATATGTTTCGCCATTTTATTTTGTAAAGTCAGCTGGTGAGAAGTTGAATACTTACATAACTCATTAAAAATTCCATCGGCTGATCATATCCGGTGAGTGACTTAGGGTTGCAATTTTAAAAAAAGGGTTGTCAACTTTGGCGCTTGTTTACTATGGCTACGGATCATGAAGAAGCCAACCAATGACAGGGGATAGTGTTAGACCAAGCTGAATGCCAAAACTGGGTGGCAAAAGAGGAAAACTGGGGGTTGGCGATTTTTTTGGAGGAGGATGAAAAAATGAAAGATAAAAAAAAAAGACAGAAGAGAAGTTGGTAGCCGGCGAAAGAAGGATGAACGTTGTTTGTGGATGAGATAAAAAGTAAACTAAAAACGACACAACTGATGATAATGACATGCCATCGTGATAAAGCGCCCCCGACCGCACTCCTATGTCCCAGATAAGTCACTCCTTTTTTACTTTTTTGCAATCAATAACATTAAAATGTAGCAGCAAACCCCGATAGATATTTGAGTTAAAAATATAAAAGCCAGGCTAATTTTACCTTATGTTGTCATATCGGTATTGTGCATTTGATGAAAATAATTTTTTTGTATTATTCGGAACTTGCTTACTTTTTGAAATCAACTATACGATCTAAGCTAATAATTTTAGGAGAGTTACGAATTTGGAGGATAAACGTAACATTAAGCCCTTAACCGTCACGCCCGTCATATTGACAAGCATCGAATTATCGCATTTTTAGGCTTATAAACTAAAATTTAATCATTAATTAGCTTTAGAATTTGACACAAAAATTACGTAGAATCTATATGCATCTCAAGTATTCTATGTTTTCTTAGATGAATGAAAACGACAGTCCCTTTCCAAAACAGAAGGGATTTCTTATTAGATAACAAAGAAAATGCGACTCTTAAGGGGTTAAACCAATATTGTAACGTCAGAAAGATCATGCATGCTCAGAAAGAGAAAAAGATGGGGAAATGGCATCTAGTTGCTTCGTCGTTACAAGTATTTGCCAATATCAGGGTTTTCTACGCATGCGTGACTCTAATTTAATATAAAAGCCCCTTTAGGCTGAGATTTCCAAAATCAGATACTATGCCCTGCCTCTCTGACAATAAATGTATAAACTGTACAAACTACTTCGGAATTTATCTGGGTAGTTTCACATTAAGCCAGTACCAGAAAAAGTAACTAATGTAACACTGTCTCAGAGGAAAGTTCCACATTTTTTCGCCCTCGAAGAGAAGCAAGAGTTGAAAAGTTTCGAAGCGGAAATCTCCGGGCTTGCACAGAATGTAGGGCAGATGTTTCCTTTCTGGCATTTCCAAATATTTTACTTCCTCACTCCTATCACCCACCCACCCCTTTTTTCAGGACTTTCTTCTCATGCGAGAGTCAAAGTTTCAGTATTTTTTTTCCAGCCCGTTTATCTTTTAAATGCTTAGGATTCGAACCGTTTCTCGACGCATTTTTTCTTTCTAACTTTAACCCTAGGCAAGAATGCAAGAAATATTTGGAAATTCAGGGCATTTTTCTCTTTGGATCCTGGAAGCGTTGATTAAACAAAGAAAAGAGAGACGCGAGGCGTTGAATACAACTTGCCGCCATTTGCATAAATTTCGAAGGACGCTGGGCTCGAGTAATTCTTCCCGCCGACAGTTGCTCCGCGTTTGCTCTGGAAGTAGAATGTTCTAATTTTATGAATGGCTGCATCAAAGTTAGAAGGGTTGCACGAGGGCACGATTCGTGTCTCGTCTTTCACAAAAACTACAATTATTTTTTTCCCACATGGAATATATTTTAGAAGAATCTGGATATGGAGATCTTCATGAAAAATGTATATGTTTGGTTTTATGAACTATCGAATTTATCTGTTAAAATGCAAAGACCTTGCAAGCACTAAAACATACACCTTATCATGCATTTCAAGTTTAATATCTTACTCAAATTTTTATAACTCCAGATATTCGCTATATCAAACCATAATTACGAATAAAATAAAATAATTCAGCAGAACTACTACAAAACCGGCAGGAGTTGCCTCCTTCAACTTTATCGTACACATACACAATACGCTGTGTATTCTGTTTAGTTTCATACTACAGTGATACCTCGGTTTTCGCCGTAATTCGTGCGGAAACAAACTGCGAAATCCGAAACCGACAAAATTCGAGGCAACTTTGTCCTCATCAATCAATGTAAGTCCAATCAATTAGTTCTACACACTCCAAAATGCATAACAGAAACGCATTTTATGTAAGAATAAATGAAGTGTTTAATACTAAAAACAATACGAAATTAATAGGAAATTAATATAAAACAGCTAAACACTCTAGGAGCACCAGTAAGTGCTTCACTTTACAATCACCACTACCATTACCACGCAACAAAAGAGTTTCTGTTCAGCAACGGATTCTGAGACTACCCCTTTTGGACGATTTTACATCCAAAAGGGGTGTCAGGCAATGAGTCATATGAGAGCATTTTTGGAGTTCTTTGTTAAATCACGCTCAGTAAAATGTAAACGTCATCCGTCCATTCTTCACTTTCCCCCTATTTTGATGAAAATAACTCCGCCCGGCGCATGCGCAAAAGCGCGGAGGGTTTCCGAATCCGTTGCTCTACAATACACTATCTTTCATAAGCTTATGTCCTGGTAGTGACTTTTTCTCCTCTCTGGCACTTTCTTCCAAAAGAGGCCAGTTTCATCACAGTTACTTTTTCTCCTCTTTGGCACTTTCTTCAAAAAGAGGCCAGTTCCATCACAGTTAAAGACTTGTTGGTAGACGAATCCTTCAGTCTCTGCGTAATCTTTGGATTCAGACACAAATTTTTCGGCATCGTTCGAACTCGCTCCTCTGTCGTTTGTTTTCTCAAAATTAGTAGCGAGGACTCGTGGGCACGCCGATGAAATACAAGGAAAACGACGAAAGTCGAGACAAAATTTAATGAAAACCGAAACCGACGATATTCGAAGTCACCAAAAACCGAGGTATTACTGTATAGTGAAGAGAAACCAGCAAGCATTTTGGACCAAACCACTGATGGAAATATCCAAATTTGAGATACATATATATACAATTCTGGTAATCAAAGCATATGCCAAAATCTTTATCTACAGAGAAATCTTCTGCAGTCGGATTTTGTTGCGTCTTTCAGTTATAGACTTCCGGGAGAGGAATTTCGTCCACATAATTGATAGAAAGCTACAATTTTGGTGTAAAACTTCGTCCTTCTAGCATGTTGCATTTTAAGCAGGCCACTCACATCTCTTTCAAAATGGAATTTTTGGAACACGGGAAGGAAAAAGCAATCGTTAGTTTTAAAAACCGATGTAAATTGGCATAGCGGAATGGCAAAGCTGGAATTCCAACGAACTCAAAATACAACATTTCATGCACGGATTCCAATTTGAGGTCTTGATGCGTGGGAAGCGGCACATGAAAGGATCTGCCTAGAGTGGGACCTCGCAACGAGGCTAGAAAATCGGAAATCCGCCGTGTGGGGGAGGAGAAATAGGGGAAATCGAAGAGCGGTGGTAAGGGATCGAAGAGCGGTGGTAGCGCACTTTGAAGCCTCCGTGAATGACGTGCCTCATTTTTCGACTTGAATGGGTGGGGGAAAAACCAGTCTTGGGACAAATGGAATGGAATGGAGTACAGATGAATGCCCAGCTTCAGAGATCCGTTCTCATAGACAAAGACATAATTCCACAAAATGTGGAGAGGGGGTCTCCGGATTCAGGGAATTTATCAAAATATCCAGGCAGAAGTTTTTGGCGATTACGAAACTTTTTCTTTAACATTTCGAGAAGATAAAAATTACACGAAACAAAACAAAAAAAATTTAAAAAATGTATCAAAAATAATATATATATATATATATATATTCCTACATTTAGTGAACGCGGTTGACGAATAAACCCATAGTGAAGTTCGTTGTTTCTTGTCCATAGATGATTCATAAAACAATCGTTTCATGCAGCTTTCGTCTGGAGGAAGGTTACGAAAATTCGACAAAATTTCATCGTAGGCAAATTATCAATATTACATAAAAACTGAAAATGATAAGCAAAATTTGAGGGCAAATAATGTAATATTTTAACTCCAACGAAAATATACTCTACCGTAAAGATAAAAGATAAGGAAACAATTATTTGAAAAAAGCCGCAGACAAAAAAAATAAATCGCTAAAAGATCAGTTTGTCAGTTTTCAGAACGCCGTATATTAATAGCAAAACTGCCTCAATAGGAATATAAACTAATTTCAAAGTATTTCTGCAGAAACTGAAGAATATGACTAATCAATTGCTAAAACAAACCCACTCTTATATACAAATTTAACCTTAGTATTTTAAGTAATGACTCTCAAACAGTAATAAAATGTACAACAAAACCCAGAGGGAATTTCGGGTAGTCAACTCTCAACACACGAAATACATTTTCAGCACACGACCAGTGACCAAACCTTCGATGCAATATTAATATCTATATCTGAAAGCAACAATATTAGTTGTAATTCACATATTTTGAATTTACTTATCATCAATTCTATAACGAAATCAGTGAATTTGCAAGCAACTCCATATTCTGATTTAAATACACTGTCCTGTCGTTATTACGACCCCCAGCCTACAAATTTCAATATGACTGGATTATCATAAGGGACACAGATGATCAGTTCATAAGGGATCTTAGATCGGCTTCCCTCTCACAGAATGTTCACTGTCCGAAGTGCTCAAGTTGATAGATTCCAAAGATATGATGGTCCAGAATTCTGATATCGCCAACAAGGCACCTTGATTGTTTCCTCCCTGATAATAATAATATAATGGTTTAAAAGTGAAAAGAAATTATTCATCACTTACATGATCCGATTCGTGAAGCCAGTCAGAAAGGACTGTCAATGCAACGAATTATCTACAGCTTAAAATGTTATTTGCAAATCAGCAGGTGGCACGCGATTCATCACAACCACCAACGTATACACAGGCATAACCACCATAAGGGTAAACCACCATCTTAACTGCATGCAGTTGAGAACAATGTATGTGCGATAATGTACAGAGTGTAAAGTTTTACAGGAAAAAAATTACGTATTCAGTCCATTAACAAATAATCCATCTACACTTTACTTTCCTTCCACAGCAAATTTAATTATTACTCCAGCAACAAAGATTCTAAAAAAATCAGTACACTAGTCATATTGAACTATTATTCTATTCCTTCATTCTTTTCGTCTCTTTTGATTCCATTCCGAGACAAAATGATATAAACTTAGAAACAAATTATCAAGCACGTTCTCTCTTGCGTGTCAATTTATACGGTTCAAGTACTATCTACAAAGTAAAAAATATATCAGCTTTATTATTTCGTAGAAACAAAAATCGAGCAGTGTTCCGTTACTAAAACACTGCCATCTTTAATTAATGATGCACCTAGCAGTAATTTGTTAGACAATCCTAGTAGAGCATCTATAAAGGAATCGAAATAACACAATCGAAGTTAAAAGACAGAACTCATCTTGGCAGACTCACCGTCTGCATTGGAGTCATATGACGCTAATTCATGACCACAATTTGTCAGCGAGCCAGTTGCCCAAGCAATGACAAACAGTCCTTTCAACAACTATATGCGAGATCCATTTAATTCTGATAGATGAATATATGCTCAATAACTAAAGAAAGAGGGGATAACTACGGAGAAAAGCGGAAAGAAAGCGTAAATCACGTTCGTTAACCTGAAGCGTAGATGCCTAATAAAAAAAGTAAAACTCAAATGAGAGCCTTGAGGTACACAAAATCAAAAGTTACTGAAGCAGAATTACTCCGATGTTAATTAATATTCATCGTGGAAAGCTTATAAAATGATCCTAAGAGATCTATAGCATTAATTTTGTTAGCGAGACAAAATTCGTGGTAACAAGGAAAAAATCCCTTTCTTCGATTCTTTTTTCTGAAATATACTTCTTTTTTCCCCCTTTTGTTCTACTTCCTACGCACAAGGACTGTAGGGATTAAAACCTGCGGCTTTAATTTTATTGGAGTAGTAGAATCCTAGTCTTTTGGAATCAAATGAGATTCAAGAGATTTCAAAAGAAAAAGAAAGAGAAGGAATTATTTTTGCTCAATTAGTTTGGGCTTTTCGTTTTCTCTTCTTTTATGTCTTTCGCTTCTTAGAATGCTCATCAGCAATTGTTCTTCGTGCTTTGTTCTTACTGGACACCACGATATATCGAAATACTACATCGATGAGCTTTGTTTTTACTCTGAAATTAAAGCATTGTTATTATTTGAATTGGTTATTTTTATAACATTATTTTTCTTCCCTTGCCTTTTGTTACCGCAGTTCATTAGAAATAAAATGATTCGCTATCGTTGCAGACAATCAGAGAAAATAAAATTCTTTAAGAAAAGGATCTGCTCTAGTTACGACTTAGTTATTTGTTTTAACCCCTAAAGGCCCATGTTGCCTTTAAGCAACATACCCAATTTTGTCTCCTAAAATCTTGAGAAAAAGACTGAAGCTCTAATGCCTGTTGTCGCCAATAGGATATATACCGAAAATGTTATTAAATCAATTTACAGCATAGCAGCCTGAGTGCTAATACAAAAATAAAAAAAAATTGATGTTTTTCACTTGAGGCTGCATCTTTTTAGCTTTGTTTGTACACTTCAGAATACCTTATTTTATTCTACTACGTTGAAGGAAATTTCCTATCCGTATTATTATTGATTAAAATTCATTTGTGCTTGACATTATAGAATTTTATCAAGGAAATCTTTTTCTGGCATAAAGCCTACTATTGTCAGTTGGTAATAAACTGTTTTCAGCCATAAACCATACTGTTGCAAAAATCTTACTGTGGGAGTATAGTGTAAACAGTCCAACACGCAGGATAATGGGGGATGAGGTTTATTTACAAATATGCAGGAAAACACGTAACACAGGTACAGGAAACAATAGTTCTTGCACACATTACCAATATAAACAGACAGCAATTCACAGGTAATAACAGTTCAGCACTTTGTTATCTAACAACACAAACAGTCAGCAAATAACTAGAAACGACAATAACTGCACTTTCAATAGCGCTCAGCTCACCAGCTTCCTAACTCGCACTGCAGGCGAACTCCAAAGACGTTCGCGCTCCAAGGCGATCCCAGTCGAACAACACCCCCTCCGTCATCCAAGAGCTCTCCTTATATAGTTTCCCCCGTCAGGCCGTGATGTCACATGGAATTATCTAGTACATTCAAGCGTATCTTCTCTCCTAATGGAAATATTGAGAAGATTCCAGCACCTTTGAGATCCCATATTTCGCCTCCAAAGACGCCAAGATGGTCGCCAAGGTCGGTGAACCAGACGTGGCGGCTGCTAGTCATCCCATACTTATCCCTGTAAAACTCTCTTCCCAACTATAAGACTCACATTGCTGGGAAGCGACTTTCCATGTTTGTAACAATACTTAAAACAAAATCGAATTTTTTAAAAAGTATTTTTCCCATGTTTTATTCTAGAAATGAAAGTCAAAAAACATTTTAAAATCGATTTTTTTTTTTTTTAAAAAATCGGACTTTTAAGGGTTAAAATTTCATATACAGTGGAATTAGTAAAAATCTTAAATTCATGACTTCGGATTTGGTTTTTGAATGTTCAGCTAACGTCATTACAACCATAATTTAGCATTGGAACATTTCGAAAAAATCAAGTAAAACGTCTGTCAATTATGACACAAATGTTTCGTTCTAGCAGTTAGAAAAAAAAAGAAAAGAAATCAGCTTATTTACAAATTCAATAAATAGAAATGTTATTTCAATTCTTAACACGAGAGAACGCGCGCCTCCTTAGCGAACGTTAAGACGGTAGTGGTCATAGAATGACCCCAAAATGAGATTGAACCTTTCGCAGTTAAAAATATCATATTTATAGTAGGAAAAATAAAGCTTTTGACTTTTATTCATTAAGAATACAGTGCTTAACACAAATAAAATCTACTCCTTCATTATCCACTTATAAAACACGGATTTCTAGAGGGTCCGTTTTTCGTGCATCTCTTTCACATGAAAAGTTTTATGCTGATTTCTATTTATTTGTGCACTCTATAATTAACTCTATCATGTTATCGTGGATGAATAACTTCCAACTCTTTACAGGGCTTGTCACATCTTTCGCTGGCCCTTTTGTTCCAGGTAAGCGCGACACAATATTATGACAACGATTACGAATATTTTGCCTAAATTTTGTTTTCCTCCACTATACGCCATCTTGTGATGAAAACCATTCCGGGTTACTCACTTCTTCATTTCCAGAATCTCCGTCCTCTTCCTATTCCGTATAATGTTCGCTGAAACTTTAATGATCTGAAAAATTCTCTTCTAATACATCCTCAGGTCATTTGTCTTCATTGCCAAAGTATGAATCTTCCTCAGTTTCAACTTCAGTAAGAAGTTTACGTAAACGCTCCAATTCTTTTTCATATGAAGTCGGCATTGTGAGCAGTAAGTAAATACTTCGATTCGGGAAGGACAGCAACCAACTGACGTCATCAGCAGCGTGAAATAACTGGTCTGTGGAACAAACGGAAGGACGCGCGGGGTCATTCCATAACCCCAGTAACTGACAAAACGTGCATTAGGGGATGAAAAATTACTGAAATACTTTCTAAATACTCAGAAAAGGCAGGGGGGACTAACTCAGCTACTGATAAGAAAGAAATGAATAGGTGGTTACTTTTCGGAGTTTGCCGAGGGCTTGGGGTCATAAAATGACCCCCGCGCGCCTTCACGGGTTAAACGTTACAATTTTAAATCTTTTGATTTAGAATTCCAATTTGAAGCAGAAAATATAGTAGATAGGTGGTAACTGTGAACCGGGTTGAAGGAAGACCATGGAAGATGTAGCAGGCAATCTGTACACCAGACCAAATTATATTGTTATGGTTCTAAAGAAGCAGCACAGGCTACATGTAATATATCTCATAGTCTCCGAACTCAATAAGACGATGAGGATGCTATTTTTGAAGGCAACTCATATTCAGATTTTTATACCAACTTAAAACCAGATCACATGAATTACTACAAATGCATTTAAATTAATGGAAAATGCTTGCCCATAAAGCATTTGATAAAACAGAGTAGCTTTAAATTTGACAATTCACTCGAAAGTTTGAAATAACGGAATCAAAGTAGAATTTTAGCAAAGAAAACTTCGGATTTTTTGAACATCAAAGATATGAATTAATATCCACCAAATTTATTTTTGTATAGTATCGAAGGAAACCACATTACATCCTCTACGCAGTTTATATCTGCAAATATATAATATACTGCAGTTCAGCTTCAAATAGCTGCGTCAGCAGTTTATCTAACGTTTTCCAGTTTAAAATTTGGAAGGATCAACTAACTTGAAATCCTGCATCCATTAGTTGCATGGGGAAATATCCATTATACCTGACAACTTCCATAATGGATGCCATGTCTCTAGAGATTAAAGTAAACATCCTTTCCAGGTAATTTTTCAACATAGAATAGTTACTAGCAGCAGTTATTTAACACATTAATCTATTTAGTTCATGAAATTGCTTTTGTAAGCTAAATCCATGAATATCACAGACCACTATTTAACTGGAATACTGTAATAAGAAGGTTTGAAATTGAAATGTAAAATTCAATATAGTCAAAAGCTTATTTTAGGAAATGTTAGGATTCAGCTGAAAAACCATCCACAAGTACATTCTTAAAAAAAAAAAAGAAACCTTTAAGAGAAATGGAAATAACATCGTTTCTTTCTCAACCACAAAAACAAGCTATATTCAAATCTATTTCTAGTAATCAATCTTCATTCTGTTTTCCCACCAAGAAACAACGCAAAATGAATCATTTCCGAACAGAAAACAGGATCCACCACTTTCTCACCCCCTCGAGAAGATGAAATTCGTCAGTTGATTACCTCTCGAAACCGTTTGTTCTTTTGCCCCCAACAAAGAGAGAGAGAGAGCAAGCAACAATTGATGCAAGGCCCTTCCTCCAGAAGAGCTGTCACACAAAACCTCCCCACAGCAAAGTGCAATAAATTGCAGCCAACCCCTTCTTCCCTGTTGCCCCTGGCAACCGAGTGGGTTGCTCGACTGTCAGAAGGAAGATGCACATCCATTCCTTTGCTATTATGTAACGTATATTAGCCTTTAGGATTCTCTGCTTGGATGGCTCGAATAGTTGGTGGGAATCTATTCCTGGCCTCATCCGATAAACACTGAGCATATATACCTTCGC
The DNA here is from genome assembly GCA_013235015.1 of Araneus ventricosus. NCBI lineage: Eukaryota > Metazoa > Arthropoda > Arachnida > Araneae > Araneidae > Araneus > Araneus ventricosus. The sequence goes on along the minus strand of BGPR01008924.1, from coordinate 713 downwards.
TGGAGGATTTCTCGGGGATTTTTGGGGAAATGCGGCATATAAAAGAGATGTATTTACATGAAAGAAGGTTGGCTTCGTAAAATTTATTTATTGAATAGATATTTAAATGCTAACAGATACCATTCCTTTGTTGCATCTACTCCGTGAGAAAGTTTCCTTTTGATGAATTAACGAATTGTAAATAAAATATTTCTCTAGAACGTAATATCTACCGATATTATTCGTGCTTTTCTATTTTATACTGACACGATTTCCATTTATATTAACAATTTCTGTTTATAAATGAATTCGTAGGGAGAAGAAGGTACTTTGTTGTATTTCAATCACCTTGGGATATTTGATAAACATTCGTTAAATCTGTATCAAGTATAATTTCCATAAAACAATAAATTTTGGGATAATGGAAAAGATTATTAAAAAATTGCATTAAGCCGATTTTTTTTAAAAAAGAATTTCTTTTAATAAAAATCTCCACTTCATCATCAGCTTCTCCTCTAGCTTATTCCTGCAGCAGTCTGCATATTTGGTTAGAAAGATATGGCCTGGAAAATTTTTCTGAAACGTCAGTAGCGAATCGGATAACAATCACAAAAGCTAGAAGATGAAGATACCAATGCTATAATTGAATATACTGTGTAATGAATTTATCCTGTTGTTGATTTGATGCTTGCTATTCCAGTCCTACAGCTTTTGTGAGCTTTTTATTATTCCAT
>BGPR01008923.1:39222-60649 GCA_013235015.1 Araneus ventricosus | reverse complement strand
TTTTCAGTGTGAATAGGGCATCATGATGACATTTAGAATGACACCCATAAGAAAATTTGGCATGAAATGTTCCAGGCCGTTTTATGGACTAGTTTTCTGTTTAATTTATTTTGGATTCACTGATCGTTTTCCGGTAACCCTCCCATTTAAGCAGTCGCCAAATCCATTTGGACACTGTATGAAGCGCCACGTTCGAACCAGTTCTATATTTACTACACAGATTATTGAATTCTGTATTCTTTGAGTTCGTTTCATTCTTTTTATTTAAAACGACTTTTGAAAAAATCTGGCTATTAAAACTTCTAAATTCTAAATAGAACGATTGTAATTAGCTAAATCATTTGGTTTAAAGTTTAATCGCTGGTAATTTTCTAAATCGTTTCGTTAAAAATTTAACCGCCAAACTAGCTTTAGAAGTCGCCAAGAAGGGCGTTAACGATCAATTAAAGCAGTCTTTCCAACAAATGAGGCTCTTAATTTAAGGAAACATTGAAAGCTACAGCAATAGGAACATCATATTTAATATTTTGAAAGTATTCTTAAGCCATAACTATAAAAAACTCTACTTTGAACATTAATTAACATCCTCAGAGTGTTTAAATTTTGAAGATTCCCATTGACAAACCGTAACTCCGGAAGTCAGTCGGTATAGCGGAAGTTTTACATTACCCCAAATAAACAAAACAGGAAACTCGCCCAAAATATATTAAGTATATACTAGTTGCATGGCCCGGCGTTGCACGGGCAATCTTGAATAATGGGATATTCCCGGGCGGAGAGAAGTGAGATCACGTGAGGCCTTGGGATCCATATTTTCATATGCCCGGCTCCATTTTTTTTCAACAAATATTGTCACTTACTTTCCTCAACAAATGTAAATATTCTTTCAAATCTAGTATTTTTATTGCTAATTTTCATATGCCCGCCGCCGGTTTATTTTTTACACATATTGTCGCTAACGTAAAACGTAAAAAATCTTTTCAATCCTATATTGTTTAATTAAAATTTTTAAATCCAACCTTTTAATTACCTTATAGTTAATAAACCAGCATTTCTCGGAATCCACATTTTTTCATATGCCCGCCTCTGTTTTCTTCTCTACAAATATTGTCACGAAGCTTCCCCAACAAACGTAAATCTGTTTTGAATCCTCTCTTGTTGGATTAAAACTTTCAGTTCTAGCCTTTTCACTACCTTAAAGCAGTTTGGTTTGAATGAAAACGCGAGATTTCTTATGCTTATAAATTAAAACAGATTAGCATGATATTTGTTTCGCAAAAGAAAAAATAAAACGAATAATAATGAAAAAAAAAAAACGGATAAAAATGAATAAATATTTCCCCCAACAAACGTAAATGTTGCGAAACACCGTACGACAAAAAAAAGAAAGAAAAATGCAGGAAAACGATTTTTTTTCAATTGTTAATAAATCCAAACACAGAAGAACACAGAAGATCGCTCAAAAAGAAAAACCAACTTCCGTTAAATAAATAAAAAAAATGCAACACCGGATGCGAAAACTAATAATAGGGGGGAAAAAAAAGAATCCGCCGTGAATGAATTCACCATTCTGCTGGCAGCACGTCAATTCATTCATTTTGACGTTTTTAATTAATATCTTTTTAACTAATTGTAATTTCTGAATTTAAATGGCCGAAATGGATTCCTTGGATTATTTCCCATCTTTTAGTACTTTCCGCGTGCTTCTCCGTTCAGCGGTTCGTGAGAAGATAGCCGGACATACATACATGCATACATACGTTTGTTTACCTTCGAATTTTAATAGGATAGATTACTTCAAATTTCTTATAGACAGTATCCAGTTTGGAAAACATTTTTTTTTTTTATTTCAGAACAAGTAAAATGAAGAAGAAAAAAGTTGTTAAATTTTATATTAAAAGCTGGAAAGTGAAAAGACACGGAATGATCTTAATTTCTAATAATCTGTGAGAGCCAAAAATTTCTTTTCTACTTCACGTATGGAAAAAACATATATTCATTCAATTTTTTTAATTGTTCGCATGTATTTATTTTATATTAATATTTAGATTTCTTTAAAATCAGCGATTAAGCTTTACGTAGTATATATACTTGAAAATTGTTGAATGTATCCCAAGATTTACCCTGTAATTACTTTAAAATTAGAGCGCAAGAGAAAAGGTAAAATAATATTTTTAATTACTCGCGAAAGATTTTTTATATAGCGTTTTATTTATTAGGAAATGATATAGTATAAAAAGATGCTTAAACGAATTTTAAAAAAATCCAAGGATGTGTTTAATTGGGAGCTTTTTATAAGGCCTTATAAATATTTTTCATGTATAAAAATAAAAATCTTTAAAAAATTTTTGCTTTTGATGTGTGGAAGATCTGTTTCCTTTCGCCTCCTTATATTCTTTACTTTCTATTTTCATTTATTTTTATTATTTCATAATACTGCCTAATGACGTTATATCAGCTTAGCATCTTTTTTTTTAAATTTTGTAATTCATTTTTCTATCCTTTATTTCCAAGCATCCTGTAAGTAAAAATACGCATTCCTTTTTATCTGGAAGAATAGGGTGCTTAGTGATTTAAAAACTACTTTTTCGGTTGCAGATACGAACTTCCCGTGAAAAAAAACTTTTACAACGACGCGGAAAGTTCCTTCTTCCTTATGATCGATTTAAAAATGCCGAATCTTTTTATCTTTCCCGGTTTGATACATTTTATCACGCACTATTAGCATTTTTCTGCCCCTTCTTCTAAAAAGAAAAACTTCGTGTTGGACTGTGGTTTTGAAATAAACCATTAGGTGAATGCGTTTTTCTTCTTTTAAACGGTGAAAACTGTTGAGCTGCAGTTTTTCCGTTGCAGCGCAGTTTTTCATTTCTACTTGAAGAGAATCAACTAAGGAAAATGATTACCAAGTATAAATACTTTTTTCTCCGTATTGAAGTAAAGATCAAGTAATGTTTTACTCCTTTATTCGTCTTGTATTTTGTTGGATTCTCTTGATTGTATTTTTTTTCAAAAAAGCATTTTATAGGAAATCCACTGATTAAAAAAATTTATTCTTTTTCTGATGGAATTCATTTTCTGCAGTTTTCTGAGCAGTATATTTAGAGACTAAATTATTTTTAGTGTGTGTGAATGTAGTAGGAAGCATGTGATTATATAGAGCTGTATTTATTACTGGCTTATTATTTTAAATTAATCTCTGCTGGGCCTTTAAATGGAATTTTCCTCAATATAATTGTATTTTCTGTAGAGCAATATTATTATCGATAGAGAGAGAAGTCTTCTCTAAAGATATATGATATTGTTTTTTGCCATTTCCTAATTACAGGTGAAAAAAAGAAAATGAGTTTTGCAAAAATTGATTTTCCAATTTTCTACTTGTGTTTATTCAAGAAATTCGTTTTAGACTTTTATTCTGACTATTTAATTTAAAATTATTTTTCAATAATTTTATAAAATCTTTGTAAGTTAAACAAAAGTGAATATTAATATTATGAATATAGAATTGCTTGGGACATTATGAACATTGCTCATATTTTCGTGGCTGATTTTAAAGTAATGTTTGAAATTCGAAAAAGCCTAAGTTTTTAGTTGAAAACTGACTTGTTGTTAATATTATTTTCTGTGAGCTTAGCATTGTTAAAAGTTAGCAGTTATTATTTAACTAACCGCCTTCGGCGACCAGCTTGTTCACCGGGAATATAATTTCAACTGAATCTCTTATGTATAAATCGATATTTGTAGTTCTCTTAACAATGCAATTTTAAACTTCAGATTGCGATAGACATTTAACCCGCGTTCTTTTTGTTGCCTTGCATTTGTTCTGTTCCTTGTGTATATGATGGACTCAAATTATTTAATTATCACCCATATGTGTTAAATTTTCTGTATGGATGTATGTATAATATAGTTTCGTTTGCAATTTCAAGAGCGTCATAGATGCCATTTATACCTGCTGATTCGTACGTTTCTATAAGAAGCCAATTCTTAAATACGATTGTCATCGTATCTAATACTGTGCCTGACGAAAATATCAGTTGTGCATGTATGAATCTTTTGCTTTAATTTACTGGAATTGTCTCGGTTATTTAATTCTCGAAAGGATTAAAGGTCTCTTTAGAATGCGTTATATATATTGAGCTGCCTTTTGCGAAAGTTCAAGAGCTTTCATTCTAATTGGTTTTTAAAGAACATTTTGTTGGGTTGTTTCTGCAACTTCCTTCAGAAAAATACATTAAATTACATCACCTGCATTCTTGTTTTTAGAGCCATTTGGCTCCTTTCCTGTTTGGACGGATGGAGGTGAATTTTATTTTTTAAGAAAGGACAAAAACAAATAACAGGTACAAAAACAAATAATAATAAAAAAGAAACATACACTGGGCGGAACAACATATAAAACAACACAAAATGGAAAAAAATTAAAAATACGTAGAGGGAAAAAAGTCATAAGTAGCCGGAAGTGTGTGTCAATCTGGGCGGATGCGTGCTCAATGATTATCCTCTACAATGAGATTGTTCTCATCACATATGAAACGCATTAGGAGTCGAAAGTCGGGTTCTTGATATGTTATTCGCGAGAATGTTTTTAACCACCGTGATTTAAGTGGCACTGTAGGAGTTTTCAAATGCCAGGAGAGGGTAACCGACATTTTGTGGCATAGTGCATTGGATATCCTTTTTCTCCGCACGAGCAGTTGTCATGTATTCGAAGATTGAAGGGAGTGCCCGTGTTCAGAAAAATACAGTATTTTGTTCATAGTAGTAACAGTTTGATAACGTTAAATAATTCCTGCTGTCTCTTAGATTTACCTCAACAACTAAAGCGGGTCACAGAAATAACTGCGTGTAAAATAAGGAAGAAATTTTTTTTAATGTCTATGGATTTCTTTTGTGTGCCTGCTTTTAAAAAAAATTGTATTTCAGAGTGTCTCGAGCTTCACAATCTCCTTTGAAATATTCATTACCTTCTATCTTGGTTGAATATCGACCCTGTGTACAGCTCATACAGAAGGGGATATCCCCACCCACACTCCTTGAATCCTCCTCCCCCTCCTCGCACCAGCAGGTCCGACAGCTGAGGTCAAAGCTTTTCAGAGGAAGGTCGATAAAAGTTTCAAGGGCGAAGCGGGACTGCTCTAAAATCAGTGTCGTCTGAGCGACAGCCCAGGAAAGGCCTGTGAGGTGCGAGAAAAATCCCCTTCCCCATTATTCCTCCACAGTATCGGAACGCTGCTGTTCTGCTCACTCCCCCACCCCATTCCAGAGCACCACAGTTCGATAGCACAGGGGTTGTCCTGAGGATGAGTCATCCTCTGCATCACGTGGCGCAGTGCGGTGCGTTCCGGGACACAGAGAGAGGATGGAGAGCAAGCAGGGGAGGGAGGAGGGGGGCATCGATTCCGGGGAGGACTACCCTCCTTGGGTGTTTTCCTCCCCGCCGTCTTTTATTTGCCATTCCCTTCACACCTAAGGAATATGTTATCTTCCGTTATGATTGTAATTAGTGGAGAAAAAGATTCCCTTTGTGCAAGGGGTGAATGTGTTCGTTTATTTATTTTGCGATACGATGTTGCTGCTTGCTGTAAATGGGGCTTTGATAAAAAGCGTTTGCGTGAGCGAGGCTAGATGGTATGGCAGTTTGCGCGCTTTTGCTTCCCCTTGAAGTGTTTTGAGCGTTTTATTTGGCAGGGGTGAGGAGTGGTGGTGAAGAGAAAAGAGATGTCAGATATGCCTGGCACTCTAGAAGGTTTATTTGGAAAAACACTGCGTATGTCTTCTAAATTGAAGTTAATATTTTTCTACAGTTTGTTGAAGAGGTTGTAGAAGTTACTAACGACCATATGTTGAAATTCCGGCATTTTATATTCAGCTGCTTTTTCACTATGATGCTCCAAATTTTTTTCCAAAGTGTGTTTAAGTCTTTAATAAAGAAACTAACAACAACAGCAATTAAAAATAACAATTCTAAAGAGCAATAAAAGATTTGCTAATTAAGGCATTTCCTCCGCGGGTAATCACAAAAAATTAATATAGATCATTCTCTATAAATTTAAAATTATTTCAGTGTAAACAACCGATTTACTACCGAGAGAGACTTATAAGATATTGCTCATTGAATGAATTGTGAAATTTTTGTTTAACTTCTATCTAATATCACATTGAATGCTGCCATTGGCGAATCCAGGATTTTGGTTCGGAGGGGGCTGAGGTCATAAAAATTTTGTATCGTCGTCACCTCATGGCTTATGCAAGTCAAATCACTTTAACTTTGCTCACATGACAATAAAAATCACAAAGGATACAAATACAGTACTTTCGATAATTTAACAAAAACACAATATAATAAGTAGCCAAATAATATTTTCGATCGCGTTAACGCTACAAGTACGAGTGGAATGACTACAAAAGCGGGGCAATTTTTGAGCTTGTCAAGCCAGAAAGCAATGTTGCCTTGTTTTATTTTCATGAAAAAGGAGATCAAGAACAAGCAGGTGTTAGTGATTTGAAAAAAAACAAGAATTTTGATTTAGCTCGGGAGGGGGGGGGACTGCATCCCCATAGCCCCCCTTCAGTTTAGCTGACCGGCTCCCTGGATTCGCCACTGATTGCTACGAATTTAACTGACTTGTCACAGAGTGAATTTTTTAACATCAATACAATCAAATTATGGTATTCTACTGCTTTTGTCCAGAACTCATTCTTATTTACGCATCGGCGGCTTGGATGAAAAAAGAAATAGAAGTTCTAAAAATTGAGATATTGACATTTTAAAGTTTAATGTTGCTCTAAAAAATTCCAACTTATACTATTCTTAATTTGAAACTCTTAAACTGTATGCGCTGAGTTGGGAGTTGTTGCTGTTTTATATTAAGTTAATAAGTTTACTGACGTTCTTAAAGAGTATCAAACTCATAAACTGTTTTCTGAGTTGTTGCCCTTTTAAATTGGGGCTTCAGTATGAGGTATTAACCAATTTATGTTTAAACATTTAATGTTCAATTTTGTTGATCTCACTTAAACATAAATAACTGTTTTCGTATTCCCATTGATTGATAATTATAATTATCAATCAATGGGAATACGAAATTGATTGATATTACAAAGGTACGGCTTACAATGTGATTGTTTTGAATTGAGGGGAAAAAAGACAGAGAGAGAGTAAATTATGGTATTTTCTCAAAAATTTACATTTATATTGATTAATTCGATGACACAACAATGAATTCTTCGTTAGTATTGTATAATTCATTAAACAACATTTTGAAATTGCAGGTTATGTATAAAAAATATTTTTACAGAAGAAGGGAAGTTCAATTTATTAATTGAATCAATTGTATTCCTTCTTATTTACGAAAATATTCCTCACATTCAGGTACAAGTCTAAAGAAAAAGTTGACTAAGAGTTAAAACTCTAGTGTTTAATAATAAATATTCATGTTAACTACTTTAAACGAGTTGAAATCGTCCCGCCATTCTTAGATTTTTCTTTTCTTTTTCATAATCTTAAATTATTCCATAGTCTTATTTTCATTATAAGGGTTTCTTTTCGATATGTTATTAAATTAGGTTTTATAGTTTTAAAGAATGCACACACACTTATCACAACTTATTTGAAAATTAAAATTTTTTGCTCTTTGATATTATATTGACATGGATCAACGGAATTCATGGAAAAACGTATACTCAAGTTTCAAAATTTTTTTTTTAAAGCAAAAGTGATAATTCTTCCGAATGTCATGTAAAGGTGTAACTGTCACTAACAATGCGTTTTGTTTTTTAATGTGATTAGAATCAGTATGTAATATTTTATGATCTATAAGAATCAGATTGTTTAATCTGTCAAAGAATTTTTAATCGTGATATACTGTGGCGTCTCCGTCACGAGAAAATTTATGGATTTATCTCTGATTATCAGTTTCCCTATGCTTTATTCTTTCGATTGCTTATGAGATAACTGCTTATCATGATATTTTCCGCATGCGAATTTATTTGTTTTCACGTGTGGGCACTTTTTTAGTGCTTGTTTTTGATAATAGAATGATTGTATTCCTGACCTTCATATCTGCTACATTGCACTTGTGAATTTCGAAAGAGATGTGTATTAGGTATCTGTGGTGTGACTAGCTGTGATTTCCATCCGTTTCATTATAATGTAGTTATCATGCGTTTCGATGTAAGCGGGATCGGGAATTCTGATTGACCCTCCTGTTTGTGTCATATGTCTGATGTTGATGTTGTGTTTTCGTAACTCTTCCTGTGTTTTATGACATTGGACAACAAAACTCGATTGTTTTTGTGTCTTCATTTCGTGTTGTGAAATGCCTTTGCTTCCTGAAAAGTTGAAAAACGGTGCCACGAACGAAAATATGGAGGAGACTCCTCTTTTACCGTTTGTGAATCTGAGGAACACTCACGTTGCCGCCGGCTCTGCTCTTTTATACATAGTTGTAATGGGGATGGTGAATTCGTACTCTTCAGCAGCTACTGTGGACATGAAACTTCCCGGAAGCAGGTTCCAAGACATAACTCCAGATGAAATCACGTGGATTGCCAGTTTGCCTCAAATCTCCGGATTAGTTGGAAACTTTTTATCAGGTAAGTGACATTCTTTCCATTTCAATTAATCTAAGATATCGTTTTTAAAGGAAACCCATTGCATTATCTTACAAATAATTATGATATCTGAATTTTGTTGTGATTATTATTGGGCTTTTTAAGGCTGAAAAGACATTCGTGTATATGCATTTATTTATCGATAATTTACAGTAGACCCTGTTTCCTTGTATTCAAAACTTTTAAATTCAGAAATTAGATTAAATTTCGAGTGTGCGCAGTGGGTTTAATTTTCGATGTTTTCAATGTTAACTTAGTAGATAATGATCTATGCCATACGCATGTCGTTGTCAAAATTTCGAACTCTTTATTGTCGTGTGATGTATCTCAGCATAATATGAAGAATCGTAGAGCCTTCTTTATCAAAAATAATATGTTTATTGGACGTCTCCCACAGTAGAAACATGTAAAACAAACACATACACTTACATCACAAACGTTACATCACTGACTTCTGATATCGAATTCCATGTTCAGTTCCTCATTATCCTTTTCCATTGCTAGGCGACGTTAGGAAAAGACAAATATATCGCTGCCACACTATTTTTATAACCTTTAGAAAAGAATTATGCCAAACGATATTTTTAATTAATTTCTTTTATGACCAAACGAATTTTTTTGTCTAATTAATTTCTTTTCTTCAAATATTGTAATAATTCTACAAATATATATTTTTATTCGTTACGAATATTACTGTCCTATAGTTTTTATCCATAAAGTTTCGTTGTAGATCAAAGTTCAAGAACAAAACGCTTTAAGGTATCCGACTAGGTTCGGAGAAAATTTTTTTTAAAAAGCATGCACAAGAAAGACTTACTGAGCTAAATAACTAAAGTAGGATTAAATTGTCACAATTAGAAATAAAAATTCATATATCATCAGTAGTTTTGAAAATAATATTTTTTTCAAGAATTTTAATAAAAAGTTTAATGTTAAGAAAAACAGCATAATTAAAAAAATATGGGACATATTTAATTTTCATTTTGCATGTGTACTTCTCAAACTTTCTAGATTGTAATAGAACGCAAGATAAAATTTATTTTAATACATATTTTATGAACATTCAAAGTTGACGTCATTGATTTTTCGCCAAAATTATCCTATGTTTCGAATTGAAAGTGACTGTAAAACATAACTAAATAAAGCTATCATAAAATTTGCGGTCTATTACACCCTCAAAGTGTTTTGACACATGTGTACCAAATTTCAATGAATTTTAATGAAATGTTTAGCATATATCACGTTTTTAGTGGATCAATTTTAATGAAATTTTCATTTTTTCTGAAAACGCATTTAAAAGATATAATAACACATTAGTTCAAATTAATATCAAGGAACAAATTATTCAAGGAATAGAATTAAATCAAAGACTATTGTAGAATCTTGAAAGTTGTGGCTTTATTTTTAGATCGTAAAAAAGTGTTTGAATTTTTCTTCGAAAATCGCTTTTTCAACCTAGTCGGGATACCTTAAGCCGTAAAAGGGAAAACAAACATTAGATTTCTTTATATGAGTCCGTGAAATGATTGCAGAATATGCGTGTGACTATAAAACATCTTTTTTATCCCACTTTTCGCATCAAAATCGCATATTATAGTAATTTGAATGTTTTATTCATTCTCATTTTCTTGCCTTTTGCTTCTTTTGCATTTGAATTACGGCAAAAATGAAAATAGACTGCTTCCAAATGGATAAGTTAAGTGGAAAATGTTTCCGGCTCCAGTCAGAATTATTGATAGATATTTTTGGGTTTCGACCGGACGTTGATAACTGGAATTATACAGTATTATCATTGTTTGGCATGCGTTTTATCATTTTGATACTTGGCATTTTTCTGAAGAAATATACATAAATATAATTTACTTGATATTATGATTTTATTTATATTATTTTGGAAATAAAAAACATAATTGAAATTTCGATGCACAGTTTGTAAATATTTTTTATTGAACTTCTTGGTAAGTAACTGTATTATTTTACGAAAATAATGGATCATGCTATGACTCGTTTTTGCTTCTGTTTACATGTAAATTAAGAGTTCAAATTTCATTTTAGTGCAGTTGTGAAATTACAGTGCAATATTTTTTTTCTGCCTTACTCAAAAGATTTAGGCAATATTGTAATTTTAAGAGAATACATTTTTTTTCCATTCGACAATCCTGTTAAGACTCGAATCTTATTTTATCAACTTCTGTGCGTTGTATATCTGTATATTCGAGTTTAAAAATGAGAAACGAATAGTAAAATGTTACTAAATACTTAAAAAAAAAACATTTGGTAAAATTTTATTAAATTTTTTTTATAAAATTTTAAAAATATTATATCCAAGTAGTAGTAAAACTCCATTTTTACTACGTGACCAATGAGGATAATAATTGTAAATATAAATTTTAAAAGTTCATTTTCTCTCATTGGAAACGTTTAGTAGTTAAGTAAATTTCAGATGTGTTCTAAAAGTACGGAGATAAATAATGTTTTCATCAAGAAATGCCAAATTGTCAAAAACGCAGTTTTCAGGTAATCCGTCTGTAGGGGAACTAATATCAGTTGATGAGTACACTTCCATTTTAGACCCCCTCATTCGTAGAGTGGTCCTTCGCAAAACAAATTTCGAAATGACATGCATATTTGAGTAGATGCTGTTTATTATTTCGTTTATCAACCCTTGATTAAAACCAGCGGGAATGGTCTCTCCTAAGCTTTCTCTTATATTCCTAACACATATGGAGAAAAAATGAGCTAAAAGGCTGTAAAACGAACAAGCGTCCCTAACGCAGTGGAGAAAAAAAGTTTGGGAATCGGAAGCTTGGAGGACAAAGGCGTGGGTAGAAGCGGAAAGAATTAGCACAAGTGAATCGCTCATTTACGCAATAATTGCCTCGCGTCATTGTGTGATGAAACAAGACAAATAGGCGATTTGAACACCTTTTGTTTTGCCCCATTGAAACGAAAATTGGGCACGGATCTACAATTAATGTTAGCAGGCGTCATACCAATTTTTATTTATCAAAACCGTTGGGTTTACGAGTTATAATGTTTAGAAGTGTGCGATTATACAGACCGACAGACAGTCAACCCTTCGACGGATTTGGCCCAAAATTGGATACGGACCTACATTCCTGATGATAAAACTGTGTTCCAAATTTTATCCATCTAGCTATTCAAGTTTTTGAGTTGTAGTGTTCACATGAACGCGGACAGACAGACTTCCAGTATACGGATTTTGTCCAAAATTTGATAGAAACCTACAAATTATGTTTCAAGATCACATACCAAATTTCATCCCCGTAGCTCTAATAGTTTTCGAGTTATCATGTTCACAGGCAGACAGACATAATTCTAAAATTGTGTTTTTCGGACTCGGGGAGGAATAAACCTGGACATTCGTCAAAATCTCGAGTTCGAATTTTTTGACGGTTGCAAAACTTTATCTTTGTGTACTTCGTATACGAGAAAGTAAAAATCGGTGAAATAACTATAATTTTCATGTTTGCGAATGGTATCCGTGTTCTATGCAGTTGCATATAAAAATAACTAGAGAAAATGTAAACGAAACCAGCGGGAGTGGCCTCCCCTAAACTTTCTCGTATACTTTCTAAGTGGAGATTCGTCAAAATCTGGAGTTCGAATTTTTTTGACGATTACAATACTTTCACTTTGTATACTTCGTATACGAGAAAGTAAAACAAAAAAAAAACAAACCTGAAATCAAATATCTGTTGCCACGTTTCAAAAAAATATTACTTTGAAGCAGGCGCGATAAAATAGGCAATGCAATGAATACTAAAGCGAAAATTCTGCTTTGGAATTGAATTCCCAAGAAAACAATTTATACTACCACAACCGTAACAATTGCAAAAGCGCGTGAATAAAAGATTTGCTGAAATAATGAGATCGGTTTGATTTACAACAATAAAAAAAATTGTTAACAATTGATGCTTGAAAACATTATTTATTGTTGTAAATTTTATTTACAACAATAACAGATTTCTACCAATACGCATGCGCGTGAGAATCGGATTAAAAGAAACTGAATATGCAATTTGAACGCCTCTTTTTGACGTATTTGGTCCAAACTTTTATACGGACCTACATTCATAACGATAAAACTGTGTACCAAATTTTATCCATTTAGCTATTCAAGTTTTTGAGTTATAGCGTTCACATGACCGCGGACATACAAATAGGCAGACTTCCCGTTGACGGATTTTGTCCAAAATTTGATAGAAACCTACAAATTATGTTTAAAAGACCACATACCAAATTTCATCCCCGTAGCTCTAATAGTTTTCGAGTTATCGTGTTCACAGACACACACACACAGACAGACATACAGACATAATTCCAAAATTGTGTTTTTCGGACTCAGGGAGGTCTAAAACGTGGAGATCCGTCGAAATCTCGAGTTCGAATTTTTTGACGATTACAGTACTTTCTCTTTGTATACTTCGTATACGAGAAAGTAAAAAAGCGCTACATAGATAGAGATTTCTCTTGACTAGCATGCACAGTATTATTTTAATTTATAATTGTAAATAGAAAGCCGAGTGATGTTCTTACATTACATTTATATTATTAGTACAGAATTGAAGCAAACCTATCTGGTATCTTTGTTTCCTCCTTAACCAATTTTCTCGGCCTTGTCTGAAATTACATTGTCCCGATAACATTTGTTTTTAATGCTGTTGGATCCTTTATTGAAGAAGTGCAGTGACTGAAAATCTATATATTGTTACTCGAGTCTAATGTGTTGATCGAAAACAATAGCTTCAATTTGTATTCGGAGATTCAGTTATTGATTACAGTTGAAGCAGCAGCGATTGTTTGATCGACTGCTATGGAAGAGGCATTTGCTTATAGCATTTATTACTTTCTCGTATACGAAGTATACAAAGAGAAAGTATTGTAATCGTCAAAAAATTCGAACTCGAGATTTTGACGGATCTCCACGTTTTAGACCTCCCTGAGTCCGAAAAACACAATTTTGGAATTATGTCTGTCTGTTTGTGAACACGATAACTCGAAAACTATTAGAGCTACGGGAATGAAATTTGGTATGTGGTCTTGAAACATAATTTGTAGGTTTCTGTCAAATTTTCGACAAAATCCGTCCACGCTGTCTGTCTGTCCGCTGTCATGTGAACACTGTAACTCAAAAACTTGAATAGCTAGATAAATAAAATTTGGTACACAGTTTTATCACCATGAATGTAGGTCCGTATAAAATTTTGGGCCAAATCCGTCAACGGGTTGACTGTCTGTCGGTCTGTATAATTTTACTTTTGAAACAAATCCGTTTTCTCCACGCGCATGCGTACTGGACTCATTCTTCTGTGCATAATATTCAGCGGCTCCTGCTTGGCGCTTTTTTCTTCCCTTTTGGCTCCTTTTTCTCCCTTTTCGCGAATTCTGATCCTGCTCGGATTATTTTATTTCCGTTTGTTTTGTCGTTTCAACGTGTGCTGGAGAAACTTTTTGCGTTCTGGGAATAAAGCGGATACGAATTTTTTTTTCCGAGCCAGTTTGCGGGGAACTGACTTAATTTCGCTTATTATTTTTTTAATCTCCACTGCGTTAGGGGTTTTAGCTTATTTTTTTCCCTACATGTGTTAGGAGTATACGAGAGAGTTTAAGGGAGACCACTCCCGCTGATTAAACATATAGCCGGAACACTTTTTAAACATGTAATTTTTTAAAATAATGAATACCGTTTCAAATCACTTTTGCTTGCGATTTTCACTCTCATTGACAGGATTATTACTTGGAGACAAGAATATATGTTGGTATATATATGCAGTATGGGTGCCTAGGTCCCATGTGTAGTGTAGTTGTTTCGTAGACAGGTGAGGTCGCAGTTCTGCTATTAAAGCAATTTAATAATGACAGCACAAACATTTAGGACGGCACAAACATTTAAATAGAATAAGATTAGTGGAAGAATTAGAGGGCGGCCACTGCCCTGTACATCAAGTCAAGCTAAATCATCTTAGGCAGTTTTGGCCTTGAGTTCCGTCGTTCGCCATTGCACACACAACGTCTGTCTCTAACAAGCGCAAGATCATGACGTGACGTCAGCTAAGAATGAAAGTAGACGAGTGCCTCCTGTCGGGATACTATATATATTAAAAAAACAAAAATATTGTTGATTGCAGTGTTTTTTTTTTCTTATTTAAAAATTAAGAAATACCCTAGATTTTCATGAGACTTTATTTATTTAATATTTTTAATTTACTTTGCAGGTTATATTACTCACAAGATTGGCCGAAAAACTACATTGGTCTTCGCCTCATCTTCATACATAACCAGCTGGCTAGCTGTTGCATACGCCCCTACAATATCGGTTATTTATATAGGACGAGTAACGTGCGGTCTTAGTACTGGAATATGCTGTGTGGCCGTTCCTGCTTACATCGTAGAAATTGCGCCCACCGAAATCAGAGGTTTTTTATCATCAGGGTTTCAACTTGCGTACAGCATTGGCGTATTTTTGATCATTTCCGTGGGCACGTGCCTGAGGTGGTCGTGGCTGGCGGTGGTAGGCGCATGTTTGACAACCTGCGCGTTGTGCCTTATAGTAGTCATGCCTGAATCTCCTACCTGGCTGATGCGAGAATCCAGAACTCACGAAGCTTTGAAGGGCCTCAAATTTCTGAAAGGGAAGAATGCAGATTTAAAGAAGGAACTGCAAGATATTACAGAAAATATAGTTGAGACCAAAAGTAGCAAGTTTTCCTTCAAAGAACTGCTAGATCCGACCTTCCACAAACCTGCTCTCATTACGGCTTGTTTAGTGTTTTTTCAACAAGCATCCGGAATTAACGTTATCATGTCTTATACAGTTGAAATCTTTGCTAGCATTGGGAGCGCTGTTACACCTAACATATCGTCATCTGTCGTTGCGGCTGTTCAAGTGATTGGGACTCTTCTTGGGAGTATTTTAATGGACAGGTCTGGACGTAAAAGACTTTATGTAATTTCAGGAACTTGTATGACTGTTTCCATTTTCATTCTCGCTACGTACAGTTACGTGCTCAAATTCAAGGTGATGTCACTTAATTTGCACGTATATGGTTGGATACCTCTGATGACCTTAATCATGTTCGTTTTTTCGTTTTCCTTAGGAGTGGGTCCAATTCCTTTCGTAATGGCACCTGAATTGTCCCCTATTCGCTTTCGGAGTGCAATTCTCGCCATGGCTTCGGTACTGTGTTCGTTATTTGCATTCATCGCAACAAAACTTTTTGAAGACATGCGGACTTTCTTCGGTCTTTATGGACTGTTTTGGACTTATTCCTTCTTTTCATTCTTAAGTGCTCTTTTCGGTTATTTTATTCTACCAGAGACTAAGGGTCTAACGCTGCGTCAGATAAGTCGGAGCTTTTCAGTGCCTACCGAAGATCTATAATCAAGTTTGATAGTCACTTACCTCATGTTAATATTCGGTGTTTATTGTGTTCATTAAGATTTCCGGAATCATAAAGTGAGAACCTTATTATAAAAATTTATCTTCAAATGTACAGATGTCTGATAAACACAAGACGATAAAAAGTGAATGGTGATGGAATCTTTCATACTTTGTTTGTAAATAAATCAACGAATAAAGTTATTAGTTTATTTTATGGTGGCAGCTTGGTTCTTTTTTCTCTCTCTGAATATTTTTTTCATCAAATTATTTTGATTTCAGTAGTTAATTCTTGTACTTACGTTTTGACGTAGACTTACGTCTCTCCATAGTGGTCTAATGGTGTGTCGGGAAAGAAAAAAATTATGACGCTTTTTGCGCTCAAGTTAAACGCTTATAGCTCCGCAACCAAATAACATAGAGAGTTGGTTTCAGTTTCATTTAACAGAAAAAGATAAAAATTGAAGATTGCAAAATAATTTTAGAATTTTGAAGAACGGTTTAGTCACAGTCGAGCTGCAAAGTTCGAAATCGTGTTCAGAATCAAAGTTGAAAATTCGTTTTAATCATGAAAAATTTTGAGGACGTCACAGCAACCGATATCCGCGCACACAGGCTATCCAAGTACATTAGGCAATTCATTCATCGATCTTACATTCACGTGAAATATTTTGATGACGTCACAGCGACCGATGCTCTCTCACACAGATTATACAAGTACATTATGCAATTCATTCATCGATCTTACGTTCACGCGAAATGTTACTCCAGAATTGTTGAATTTCGTCGAATTTCGTGCTAAATTTAAAAGTTTATAACTTCGCAACCAAATAACATAGGGAGTTGGTTTTAGTTTCATTTAACAGCGAAAGGTGGGCATTGAAGATTGCAAAATGAATTTTAGAATTTATAATTATGGTTTAGTCACAGTCGAGCTGCAAAGTTGGTGAAAATCACGAAGAATTTTACATAGATAAAGTCACATAGTCACACTAGACTAATAGTCACTATAGACTATAGAGTTAATAGTCACATACAGCTACTTTAGACACAGTTGAGTAAGGTAAGTAAGTTTACACCCCTCAATCGCAGCGGTCGTTTCGTAGAGACAGCCTACCGTCGAATTTTTTCTGTTTTAATTAAATTAATTAAAATTATTTTTAAATTAATTTTGTTGCAATTATAGTCACGTCGGCTTGGAAATGTATTTGTGACTTAATTTAAAGCAGTCAATACCAACATCTATCGATTTAGGAAACTTATCGCCTGCTATTTCAGAACAGTGAGATAAAAAAAGGCAAGTAGAACCACTGTCCCCGTTGCTAATATAAATCGATTTAAAGAAAACAAAGTTCGATGAAAAGTTTTTCTATTCTGTTATAATATTGGATTTGAATCCTCTTAATAAATTTTAATTCGCAATAAGCAAGATGGACATTGGCCCTCCCCCCAAGGTACAGGTATATATTCCACGGAAGAAAAGACACTATTATTATGCGGTCTTGCAAATTCACTCTAAACGAGTCTTCTTTGAGCTAACTATAGTATTACACAATTTTTAAGAACCTTCTGTTCTAAACGAAAAAGCAGTTAAATTGTTTGAATAACTTCTTTTACGGCGTCATTACTGTTAATGTTTATAATGAAAGTTATTGCTGTTGATGTTTATGATGAAAGTTATTGCTCTAATGTTTATAATGAAAGTTATTGCTGTTCATGTTTATAATGAAAGTTATTGTTCTCAAATTCACTTATTAGACTGAAAATTCACCAAACGACAACGACATTTTACCGTGCATTCAGTTGCAAATTCAAAACTTGACATTTCTCGGGTATTTTAATAATCATAATGTATATTATTAATATAATAACCCAGATCTGTCTCTCAGTAACGCTCTGACGTCACCAACAATAAAATTAGCGCCATAGCACTGTGAGACGTTAAACAGCATTATTTCATTGTAAGAGAACCTAAATTTTAGTAATTTTAAATTTAGAAGAGTAGTTGTCGTTCTCATTTCAAATTTAATATCTCTAAAATAGTGAAATAAAATTTTCGATCGATTGATATAAAATTTATCTCGCTATAATCAAGAGTTCCCGAGAAATTTTAAATTTTATTAATCATGTATTTCAAATTAATTTCCGTTTTTTAATAGAAAGTAGTAAATCACGTCAGTGGTATATCATGCGCGTGATATAGTTTGGACGCCACGATGCATCTGATTATTTATTGCTATCGTGATGATGTAATTTGATAATATTTTTTGGTAAAGCTTGACAAGCAGAGAAGTGCTTTGTTTTGATTAGAATTTCGAAAAATAATTCCTTTGAAATTTTAATTTTTGACTTACGTTTGACAAGCTGAGAATTTCAGGGTTATTGATTTATAATAAAATTGTTAAACAACGAAAAATACTTCACACGGAATGTTGTTTGCCAAGAGGTTTTTTGAATAAAGAAATATGTAAATAATATGTAGTTTAAAAAATATTTCCTGTCATAAAATTATTTTATTTATTTCAATGAATGTTAAACATTTCTCTCACATATATAACTATTTAAACACGTCAAATGTGACGAGAAATCTCTCGACTGTAGAGGCTATTTGCACCCGTCATATCATGACGGGTGATTTTCTAGTTATTATATAATCAAATTAATTATATAATTAGTTTGATATAATTTAATTAAATTCTGATTTTTTTTAATTTCGCATTTTCTCTTTTTTGTTTATATACGAAATTATATAATCAAAATTCTTCTTTTAGCTTGTTCTATATCACTTTATACGACCAAATTTAATACTCTTTATGTGTATGAGATGATAACAGTCACATTTCGATTTTTGTTGTAAGTATTAGTGACAAAAAATTGTATGTGTTATGTATGGCAAATATGAGTGTTTTTCCATGAAGAAATGATTTTTTTTTGAAATAACATGTAATTATTTTCTCACAGTGCATTCCAAAAATCCATATTATTCACTCAAAATAATATAAGAGAAGTTTAATTTTCTTATTTTGACTATATTTTTCAAAAAGCGGTAAATATAAAATAATAAACCTAATGCTAGTTCCAGCACATGCATTTCACTTATACCTTATTTGACTTTAAGCCGTTACGTACTAAAGATCGAATGCTAAAAATTTTATTCTCCAGGAACTATAGATTTAAGAAAAGTATTGCTTTCAGCTTTTAATTTACATCATCCGTCAAAGAAATTAAACGTAGCCAGTATTAAACTTTCAGTATTGTGACTTCTTGTCACATGACGTTATCTTATCATTTTACAAAACCAAGTGCAGAAAATACTGAACTTTGGTGGAAAAGCTTACTTTCAAATAAACTATCGAGAATAAATATAGCTAAACTCGTATCTTTCCTCACTGAAAATGAGAATCCCATAAAACAGCCACCGGACGCAACTAGTTCTTAACTTAACTTACTTAAGGACTAAGATCCTCTAGAGGTTCAATACCTAGGACCCTAATCAGTCCTCCTACAAGTATATAGATGCAGCGAACTTTTGGGACCTGTCTTAAAATTGTTTTTACTTCGCGAGTCTTTCTTTTTATAGGCAAACACACACTTTTCATCGTTTTTATAACTTTCACATGTTTTTCGTCGATGTTAAAACACTGTATGTAACCCCCGTTTTTTCCCTCCTTTTTTTTGTTCAATAAAGTTTCTACGCACACTAATCCAAACTGCAAACCGGAGATTTTTATCTCTGGGGTCAGGGGTGTGTCGTAGTGTAAAGTAAAGTATTGCGACTCCATATTCGACCTAAAAAGGGTTTTTACAACGCGAAAATTAGAAAATAATTTTAGAAAAATAAGGCATTAATTGCTTGTAAATAATATGAAATTTGATTTTAAAAAGTTATCCAGCAAGTTTAAATTGTTTTAAAATAAGTCGAGACTTTGAAGTATGGATGCTACAGAGTTCGAAAGAATGTGGAGATATATAATCTGTCGCGATCCCTCTCCTTGTTTCAAGTGACCTTATTTGGGGTCACAATTTAAAAACTCTGAAGTAGCGTAATCGATTCTAACTTCAAAGTGGAGTTAGTAGTTGAAGGTCAAATCAAACTTATCGGCAACGAACCGTTATGTGTATCACCCTAAGAAATTTGATTTTAAAAAGTTATTTAACAAGTTTAAATTAAATGTTTTAAAATAAATCAAGACTTTCACGTATGGATGCTACAGAGTTCGAAAGAATGAGGAGATATAAAATTTGTCGCGACCCCTGCTCCTTGTTTCAAGTGACCTCACAAGTCACAATTTAAGAAGCTCTGAAGTAGCGTAATCGATTCTAGCCTCAAAATTGAGTTAATAGTTGAAGGTTAAATCAAACTTATCGGCAACGAAGCGTTATTTGTATCACCCTCAAAAAGAAGGCGACGTAATTAACAGCGGCAATTAATCAAAGTTCTGTTCCGAGTTTGAAAAAGGAAGTTCGATCCAAGTTGAGCTGCCTCCTTCTGTGCATTATTGACTGGGAGCGTTTTGTTCGCGGTCAACGTCCCTGCCTTTCTCTGTCATTCCATCGAACTGTGACCCATTTTCTGTCGTCCACGATGTCCCTTAAACACGGCTGCCTCACAATCGTTAAAATCGATGAATTGCCGACAATGAAGAGAGAGAAACTTCCTGGCCGCTGCACATACACAATAAATGCCGGGACAATATTAGCCCAATCAGGGGTTCTTATCGGTCTTTCGCTACAAAATTCCTTCATTCCTGCAGTCAATCGATTCAATTTCGGCCTTTTCCATCGCTCCTTGCTTTTAATAGTTTCCCTCGTTTGCTGCCTTCGCATGTGTTGAAAAGCTCTCCGGGAATGCTTTCGAGCAGAGATGTTGTTATTTAATTTTGCCCAATCGGAGGAGTCTGATGAAAATATGATTACGTTTTCGAGTGTCAGCAAGGACTGGAATTCTGAAGGAGTCGAGAAGAAATATTAGTATCGTGAGAGATTTCGCAGAAGAAAAAATTGTCTTTGATTGTCATGCTTTTTATATTTATATAAAATCAAGCACTACGTAAAGCTTGTTATTTGTTACTCTGAGTTTTGAAAAAAACTCTGCAAAAGTGTTTCAGAAAGTAATTTAGATCTGGTATGCTGCTTTCGAGCTTTTTCCTTTCTTTTTTTTACGTTCTTGTATACAATCTTCGAAAAAATTGAACCGCCAGGTATTGATGTATATCGACTTTTATATCTCCCTGATATCAAAAACGATCATTTTTTAAAGTTTGTCTGTGTGTCAACACGATAACGCAAAAATAGGAAGGAAGTACAATAAAAATTTAAAACGTGGTCCTTATATCAGAATTGTATTATCTGTATCAAATTCTGGACCACATTCATCAACAGGAACAGGTACTTTTCCTATACACGTAC
>BGPR01008923.1:12646-39212 GCA_013235015.1 Araneus ventricosus | reverse complement strand
TGGACCACATTCATCAACAGGAACAGGTACTTTTCCTATACACGTACTGAATTTTTTTTTCAATGTGCTATGAAGCTAGACAAAAGTGTACCATACTTACAAAGGTTTCTAGACATGCGAATTTCCATTCACATTGAATGAAATCATTACGTACATTTTTATTTATCCTATATACTATTTCTGTTGTCAACATTTCCTTTTCTCAACTACTATAAAACTTACAGTGACGAATAAGTTATCAGTGGATAGGGTTATTTATCGATTTCATTGTTAGCAGGCTCAGTTTGTGTTAAAACACATTGTTTATTTAAAATCCAAGTTGAAAGAAAAATTAAAGCAATGCCAATTAAATTATACAACAATGTCAACTACTTTATCATCGCTGCCATATTATGCAGTATGCGAAAATTGAAGACTGCGCAAAAAGCAACGAACGCATTGTGCAAAACGTTGTAAAAGGAGATTGCAAAGTTTACTGCAGTTGTGTCTGCGTGCAATCCGACGAGGGGACTGACAACCAAGTGTATACTTCAAAATTCTTAAATAGTTTAAACCTCTCAGGTTTGCCAAAATAAAAATCAATTCTTTTTTAAAATGTTAAATAGGGTTTAATCCATGTTACGTGCATGAATGGTCGTGTCATGCCACTGACCTCCACGTAACTGTTCTGGCTCTCGTCCGAAGGATGTGAAGTGAAGTGAAGAGAGGAAGGAACAGTTACGCGGGAACGAGGTGGTAAACGCCCATGGTTGCCATATTGGCCTTTTTAAGGCCAAATTGTGGAAATTCGGCCTTTTTTAAAAGCCCTTGTCCTTAGGAATTTTCATTTGACCTTAAATTATTTTTGGGGCCTCTTTTTTTGGGCTTTATTTTTCCTTATGTCTTTTAGAACGGTTCTTAATATATAATTCTACTATTCTTCTATTAAACTTTAGAACATTGAAAAATAATATAGAACGTTGTTGTTAACAAGAGTTGATATATTTCGGTCGAGCATTTTATTCTGGACCAACAAGAACAGAATTCCTTTTTCTTTCTTTTTTTCTTTTGTAAGTGGCGCAACTAGATGTTTAAAGAAATCATTTGAATTTTAGTTGAATAGAACAGTATTATACATATTTCAATCTGGTGGGATTCCTTTTCATGAAGGATAGTCATTTTCTTTTAGCAAAATAAAGCGGGAATGTGCGCTTTCATAAAATTGTTAAATTTGGCCTTATTTTGCTATTTTGTTCTGTCAACGCCATTAATGGGTATTGGGTCTCTGCACGGAGTGTGCACGTTTTTGTAGGAGTTCGCGAGATGAACACCGAGTTAGTAATTATGAGTAATCTTGAAAGCGAATCCTAATTGTACATATGTACATATCTCTTATTTAATCGTATATAGTAGAATTAATAAACTAGTCTGAAAAAAAAGTGAATTTATTGAAGGCTGGAGTACACAGTTATTACAGGTCGTTTCGCACCGCCATGCACTATCTATCACTGCACCTACGCAAGTCCTGCACCGCGTCACGCAACTACACTATCACTGCTTGAACTCTGGAAATTTTGTCATGCCACAAATTAATTCCTTTCCAAATGACCAAAAGACAATTCTCACAGAATCTATGACTATCAATAAGTCTCGGGGGCAGACGCCTCTAAGAACTGAATTATACAGGCCAGATGCTGTCTTTCCTCATGGCCAACTCTATGTAGCCCTTTCAAGATTCACTGAATTTAACAATACTTTGTATCAATTTCCGGAAACAGCAAATTAAAACATGAAAGATTATTGCATTCTGATATCAAATATTGTATAAATAGAGGCATTGTAAATCGTCGCTTAACAAGCAACACCACCTATCTCAATTTTTTTTAAATTTAAAGAGTTAGATTCAAATAAATTTTTCGCAACCAATAACGAATATTTCTAATTAATTTTCACGTCTGGTTGGAACATGTAGTTTCATGTTTATAGTAGATCTTTAAAAAATTCAGAAATATTCGTTATTGGTTGCGAAAAAGTTCATTTGAATCTTACCCTTTTAAATTTAAAAAAAAAATGAGATAGGTGGTGTTGTTTGTTAAGCGACGAAATACGATCTCATCAATCGTCTTTGCTATTTTGTGTATACACTTCAGTGAGCATTTATTTTAAACAATACGACGCAAGACTAAATTATTAGGAGGTGGAGATTAAATAATATTCATAAAAACTTCACATTTATATTATTCGGGATTGTTATATGCGAATTTTCGATAAGCAACCATCCTATCCTCTAGGAAAAAACCTCAGACCTCTACTTATGACGAAAAGAAAATGGGAAAAATGTGTATCCGCCTGTGATCCACTGTTTGCTTCCTCGAGGCCTCTGCTGCAATATCTGCGTTTTTCATTATTAATGCATCTTCTATTATTTTTCCCCAGTAAGCCGACGCCTCGCTTGAAAAATGCTCCTTGCAGGCCCCGCTGACAAGATAGCTTCGACTATTTCTCTCTCCACTTCTTATTTTTCCCAGCAAACAGCCGCTATCTCCTCTTCCTTAAGGAGTGCATTTTTGCCGGGAAAGATGGTGGTATATCCTGCCCTGAGAACGAAAGGAAAGTGTCAGCAAGACGTATGTCTTGGGCTTAGGGAAGCTGGGGAAATAGCCCCAGAATCGCGTTATTGAGTCTGTTTTTCCACTTGGCCCCTTGATACCTGGATTACCTTTCGTGCCCTTCTCGTATCGTTCTACAAGTTTCAGAGTCTGTGGCCGCCCCCGCTTTTTGTTCGCCCCCTCCCTGCTGAATGTAATGCTTCCGTTTTGTTATTTTTGCGATGAAAAGAGTGTTCTTGGGAATTTCTTCCTTTTTTTATCTTCTGAAGGTTTTGATTTTTTGTGCGAAGAAAGCCTTCCTTTGTTAATATATAGACAGCGGGAGGGGTTGTTGGAAGCGCATAGCCTCAAAGGACTTTCATCTTCCGTTAATAGCTGGAATTAATTAGGTTAGTGACATGGCATTTTTATTTTGCACCCGAATAAAAAAATTATTACAAGTTAATGAAATTTTTTAACAGTTAATAAAAAAAATTGAATTAATCTCATGCAATGGTATTGGTGGTTATTACAATAATGAAAACAACGAATATGAGAGAAAAGTAGTTGCCTAATGATTTTTTTTTCCACTTCCTAAGAACTAAGGAGGGAAGGTTTTGATTATCCAGATAGATACACATTTCCTATCAAGGCGGTCTTGCCTCTGTTAATATATAGAGGAATTTTAAAACTTACGTTGATCAAACGGCGATCAGTATCGTTGTGGATGAGATTATATAGATAGATAACGTAGATCTTGTTGTCTTATTTATTTCAGTATGTTATAGTAAAGTCGAAAATGCGAAATATGTTATTGGTTTCAGTTTGAATTCTGGAATTCGCTGTTGAATAACATATATTTTATTGTAAGTGTTTTTTTATTATTTAAAATACGATTAAATATCGACGAAGTCATTGAGAATCCAAAAATTTATTTTATCTGAATTTGAAATTTCAGAAATTTATTTTATCCAAATTGAAATTTAAAAAATTTGTAAAGAAATTATTTCAAAAACACATGAAAAGGTTGGTTTTATTATTCCGCAATAAGATTATAGCAGAAATCCATTGATTTCTTTCTTCTTTTGCCAAAATATGTCGATTACTGTGTTCGACAATCTGCGAGATATGCTATTATAAGTTTAATCGCAAGAAATGTTCTTAGTGGTTTGGATTGCTCTTTCGATTAAAATCTATGATTAGAAACGTTGCATAATGCTTTGTTAATGCAGAGTGACAATTATTGAGCTATATGATAAAAAACCTTGATAACTTTTGAACCATTGGCGAGATTGAGTTAAAACTTGGCGGCTGAATGCAGGACATGTTGGGAATTTTTTTATCATGCTCACTCTTATTGTTGTTGTTCATTTTTCGTTGAAAATGTCGAAATACAGCGTTTCTGAGCGTATATCGATCGTCAATGCCTACTATTCGAGCGATAAAGCCCGATTGTGGCTCAAAGGAAATTTTCTACCGAGTATAAGCTGAAGACAATCGGTCCAAGTGTTATAACAATCAAAAATGTGATTGAAAAGTTGGAGAGTGTCGATGTTTCGACACTTCAACGATTTTGCAGAATTTTTCTCTTTTCTGCGCCACGTCATAGCCATTGATGGCAAGCATATCGAACATGTCATAAACTAAATCCGAATATCTGTAGTTACTTTTAAAATTTGAATAAAATTTTTGAACTCGGTAGTTTTTGGAAATTTTATTTTATTTTTCATATAGCTCAATAACTGTCACCCTGTAGCATCCTACGTGCAATTAGCATCACAGGTAGGTTCTTTCACGTTGGATAATTGTCTTGCATGCGAATTAGGTACGCTCTGCTCGTAGTTTCAATTATTTTGGATTAACCACTGTTGCGTGAGTTGTCGAAGTTTCTTTTCTACAAGATATCCATTTCTGCGTTTTTTTATCATACTTTTTTAATTAACTTTCACGATTTTCTTTTATAAAAGAACTATGATGCTCTTTTATTATTTTGTTTGTTCAGTTGGTTCTCTTTTGTATGTGTGTTAAGTATAAATCAATATTTCTACGTCTTCTTCGTA
Source organism: Araneus ventricosus (assembly GCA_013235015.1). Taxonomy (NCBI): domain Eukaryota; kingdom Metazoa; phylum Arthropoda; class Arachnida; order Araneae; family Araneidae; genus Araneus; species Araneus ventricosus. Next base: position 34,585 of record BGPR01008923.1, on the reverse strand, counting down.
GTTATTAGGTATTCTTAACCCTCTGATTCTTAAGACCATTGGAATAGAGGGACTTCAAAATACGGGAAATTCGCCTCCCTCCCCCCCCTCCAAAAAAACCCACAACGACAGCTGGCACTATCCGAATTCTAAGAAAAAACCCCTTTCCCCCCAACTCATCTGGGTAAGCCACGAAGAAAGCACGCGCCGCGGGTGAGAAATCAGTCACGCTTAATGAAAGGTGGTGGAAATTTCGCAGTAATATTTGGACGTTCTGGCGGCCATCGTCTTTTGCTTCAAGAGCCGTTTGGGACACTTCCGTAGTGAGAGAGTTAATGGGTCTCTTGTTACAGATTTCAATTGAGTACATTTTGTACAAGTTTGAACTAGAAATATGTATCGATTTATTTCATTCATTATTTATCTAAGATCAGTTGTGTCTCGCCGAGAAGTATTAGGGCAATTAATTTCCGAAAATTCGTTAAAAACATTACTTCATATTTCTCTTGTTATGAAACGACTCTAGAATTAAGCTGATTCCTTTTCTGTGAAACATTTTGGTCCATATTCCCTTCACGATTAGAGTTGAATTCAGAAAAGCGTGTACCCATTCAGCCTCTGAGATTTATTTTGAATTTGCTGATGCAAACTTTAGTAATATTTTACTTCTTTCCCCTCACTCAAAAACCTTATAGATTTCGGATATTTTGTATTTATTTGGATTCAATGACACAGATTTATTTTTCTAGTTCTGTTTTTATTCCTTTCGAATCGCGATAAACACAAAAAGGGAGTTTAAAAACATATTTTGTTAAATGAAAATGAATATTTTTTTAACTTTCACCTTTTAAAAGGGACGCGTTTTGAGGGAAGTTTTGTGCTAATAATATAACATAACATCACGCCATGCCCCTGCAACTATAACCTGAATGAAGTGGAAGAAAATTCACAACACCCCGAGGGGGTGACCTCTCTTAAATCTTGACGATCCTCTACAATGCTGCCTAATTAAAAACGCAACAAGTTTACAAATGTTTACAGGAGCATTAGGAAGGATTGCTATTGTACTACACATTATAAAAAAAATTTTGGTAACACAGAGCAAAACAAAACTTTGAAAAAATAAAATTACACAGTTAAATATGAAATAACTGGACAATAATAAAAACTAAATGCAATGGAAAAACTATAAGAAGAGTTAAAGAAAACATTAAAAAAATAATAAAAACGAAGGGTGAAAGATGAAAACAAATTAATGCAATAATAAAAATAAAATAAAAAATATACACAAAAACAGATAAATGGACCGCACAGAGTTTTAATAAGTTCGATTTTGAAGAAGAGTTAGCTGATGGAACTCTATTTGAAGAAGGTGAAGCACGGTGGATCTTGTTCTAGAAATTTCCTAAAAAATTTCCTTGGAAAGTCCTAGATCCACCATCCAATAATTCTGTGCTATTGGATTCAAATAAATTCAAAATATCCAAAATCTATAAGGTTTTCCAGTGAAGGGAACGAAGTATAAAATTTGTAAAGTTTGCATCAGCAAATTCAAAATAATGAACTTTTTATCATCAATAATATCATTGTCTGTTGATATCATAGTATCATTGCCTGAATATGGAGAGAATGATAGATGGTCTTTGCAGCAAAGTGAATAATAACTGACAGAATAGTAGATTTATCAAGGGCTGCTGTGGTTCATGAATTAGCAAGTATCTGTTTTTAATAAGTCGCTAAGCTGAAAGTTAATAAAACAGATTGGTTATCTTAGACATGAACACAATTCTGAGGTCTAAATTTTTGAAACATTCTTAGCATTGCTTTTCAAATAACTTTTAAAATAGAAATAAGACATAAAATATAGATCAGTTCTTCAATTTTGGATAGTTGCTTAAATGTATGCCTGAAATGTGGGAAAATAAATGCATAGAAATAAACAGCCCGAAGATAAAATGGGAATTTCGTATACCCTTATACTTAAAATAAGTATTGTCATCTAATGAAAACCCTATGTAGGCCAGAGCATAGTGGTATCGATTACAAACAGCATTAGCTACATGAAAAAATATTTTTTCAAAAGTTGCAATTGTATTTATTTCACTGTTGCAACGTTTATATTTTTTCGCGAATTCAATTTGTTAGCAAAAGATAGACTTTTATGTGTAAAAATGCACATGTTTTTCTTCTTTAGGTGTATAAATTGAATTTATGCTATATTGCTCTTACATTCTGTTTTGATTTGAGTATTTACTATTTTTCCTTCTGTAATTTTTCCTCTGTTTTTCCCTCGACAGTTAATTTAATTCTCTTTCTTCCTCTCCGAACACAGAATAAACTTAATCCCATAAATTCCCTCCGAAAGTCCGTTTTCGAAAATCAAGTTAACGTTATTTCCTTTGATGTTTGGTCATAAACTTGCTCTGTCTCCTCTGCTTAGTTTAATGGAAGAGTCGAAACTAAAGAAAGTAAATAACGGCTTCAAATTCTTCCGAAAAGGGGCGATTTCTTCGGCTTAGTCTGGGAGTGGAAATGCCTGGGGACGTCAACTACATAAATCTCCGTCACATATAAAACCACAGAGATCTCATTAGAAGGATGTAGGAGGGCCTCCCACAGGGACGGTTCTTCCCTTTCTTCCTCTGGTTTTCTTCTGCGTTCCTCGGGCATCGTCCCCTTGTACCATATCTATCAAGTTGGACAGTGTGACGTCATACGACCTGACAATCGGGTGCAGATGATCAATCTCACTCGGAAACTTAACTGCATTGCGTCTGAGGTCGCACCTCCAATACAAGAAATTGGAGTGATGTGTTCTAGTGTGAGGGTTGAGTTAGGAGTCAGACATTAAAGGTCTGGTGTTGGGGAAGTTGAACTGCAGAACTCTAGAAAGGAAGTGGTTTGTATTTCTAAATTCTAAAGGTAAAATAATTTCTCTAACAAATCTCCTGAGTAGAGTTTACACGAATCTGAAGAGAGCATTGAAGAATGTGTATAAATTAAACGGATGTCAAAATAAAATAGTTATAAAAAGTTAATAGTTAAACAATTAACAGTAACAGTGAATTAGCAGTAACAATTAATTAAGAGTAACAGTGAATTAACAGTAACAGTTAATTAACAATAACAGTTAACAGGTAATTAACAGTTAATTAAGAGTAACAGTTAACAGGTAATGAACAGTAATAGTTAATGAACATTAACAGATAATGAACAGTAATAGTCAATGAACATTAACAGTTAATGAACAGTAACAGTTAATGAACAATAACAGTTAACAGGTAATGAACAGTAACAGTTAATTACCAGTAACAGTTAATAGGTAATGAACAGTAACAGTTAATAATTATAAACAGATGCCAAAATAAAATATTTGGAAATTGTTGGTATTACCACAAACCTTTTTCATAGATACCTTATTGATTGAAAAGAATTTTAATTAATCACAAAGAATATTAGTGAAACGAACTATGCCTCCCAGAATTTAAGTCACTATATATTTTTGTATGATAAGGGAACTTTGGTGAGCGCTGAATTTTTAAAAAATATTTATTAAGAAATAAAGAAGATAAGTTTTTTATGCGGCAGCATTTAATTGAAATATTACTTAATTAGCTTATCCCGCGCAGAGCATCTACGCACCGTTATCCGCACATCATGCATTTTCCACCAAATTGGCGCATTCTGTCTTCGTAGTTGATGAGAGGGATTACGGTTCATTGGGGCCGCAGCCCCCTAAATTTGACAGATATGGATTTAATTTTCAAGGATTAGAAAATACCATAAACCACCAATAACTATTAAGGTGATACTAAAAGGAAGAGATAATTATGGGCGGCAGAAGAAGATAACGATAGCAAGTGAAAACACTCGGGGAAAAAATTTTGTCATTCTAGGACCGAACCTCATACCATTGGGTTAGTAGTGCGATGCCTTGGCGACTATGCTATCGGGACATACAGATCGAAAGTAAAACAGGGTCTTTCGTGATTTCGACTGTCATTTACATCGTAGTTTGGAATTTTAGAGATTGCTGAATTGGTTGAAATCTAGAGTTGCTACACTCTCTTAAAAAGCCGCCAGATCGCCAAAGCAAGTTTTTTTTTTACCAAAGTGAATATAGTAGCAAGCTATTCTTATAAAGTTATGCCTAACATGGCCGAGGCCACCGGTTTTGTTTTGTAAACAAACTGATCGTTGCCATTCGATAAGAAGTAATGAGGACGTTTTCTGTACCACACATGTTAGCGTTTTATAATAATTCAAAGAAAGTAAAAACCACGGAATAAGCTCTGCTAGACTCGAATTAAACAGATAAGGAATCCATACTAGTCCACTTTTTCAAGGGCTATAGACTAAATTCGAAATGTATTCAAATAAATTGGGAAATTTTTCTGTAAGAGGCTTGATTTAAGTCTAACCGAAGCCTCTTTATAGCCCGAAATTTCCCAAACCACAAGACAAGATAAGTAAACAACACAAGAGTTTTCAGAAAGAAAAAATAAACATAATACCGCTAACAAGATTGATTTAAAATTTGTTAGCCTTCCGGCAAAAATATCTTCATCATTAGCGTTATATATGGACATTTGGGGATACCGGTGGAATGATTTCTTAGTTGTAAGTGTAACGGTGCATTGCGATTTACGAACATCGAAAACAGACTTGAAGAAGAGTGGTAAAAGTGTTTCCTTTGTGCTTAAAATAGTACGATTAACGTTCGGAAATCAAATTTTACAAAACAAATACGATACGAAGTCGATACTTCCAGAAGATCATCCTTTCCTTCCATTGTAAGCATTGTATTCCTTAATTCTTCTGTGCTAACTGGTACTTCGAGAATGAGTAAAAATGTAGTGATAGTGACAACGATAGCGAATAAGTATTGTATACTTATTTGTTAAATAGATTTGGTGGATGACATTTTTTTCCAGATTTCGTTTTCTTTTTATCTCAGCTATCACGCAGTTCATTCCATCCTTAGCTAATGAATTGGACCACACCTCTACACAATACGATACAAGCGCAGCTAAGAAATACGATACGAGCACAACTAAGAAATGTTTTGGGACTGCTTTTGTACTGTATGTGTAGAGTTGTCATGCGTCCCGTATATACAGGACCAACGTGTAAAGAAATAGGCTTTAAAAAAAATTTAAATCCTTTTTTTTATTTAAATCAAACTTTTTCGAATAAATCAGATTTTTTTCAAAAAAAAAAATGTAATCGGATTTTTTTTGCGAAAAAAAATTAAATCAGATTTTTTCAAAAAAAAATAACAAATCAGATTTTTTTAAAATAAGTTTAACTACTCTATATAGAGAGAGCTCGTAAATACCTATTTGTTGATAGTATACATCTGAAAATAAAATATTTCTTTGTTTGACGAGCAAATAACGAAATAAAATAACTATTCTAAAGTGATAGTATTCAGGAGTGTAGCAGAATTGAATTGACAGATCATAAAATGACTTGTTTTACAAAATTTTAAAACAAAGATTTTAGAAATAAGAAATAAAGCTTTACAGAAATGCTAATCACGCACAATAACAATAATATTATTTATTTAAAGATTTGAACAGAAATGCCAGTTTGGCAGTCTTTTCAACCCCTAATTGATTTCTCAATTTACTGTGTACGAAACCAAAGGATGGAAACATTCTTTCAACCACTGCTGATGTGGCCTTTGCGTTCTTATACTGAAATGCTCCGTTTACTTTAGTTTTTTTTATTACTTATAAGATTTTTATTAATAAATCTGTGACAATCAGATATGAGATATTGTTGGCAAGCTGAAATCCCGTCTTAGACGGGGACAAATCTTCTAGTAGATAAGAATGGTCATGTGAGGATACACCCTGGGAACAAAAATAAAGAAAGGTTGTACTGACTACGAAAAAGGCAGCACTAGTTAGATTTAGATTTTCAAGAAGATTTTTAGAGTTAAAAAATGTTTTAAATCAAAGATTTTTTTAAAAAGAATCAATTGATTTAAATCATTTACGCCCTTTTACGGAACTGTCACCGTGTTTCATTACTCAGTCCCTTATTACTATTTGTCCCATTTTCTCCAGGAGTGTAGTGTAGCCGGAACGCCGTTCCGGTACTGCTTTCTTTTTACGAGAAATAAATAACTCAAAATTGTGAAAACATCCTTAAAACAGCGCGATTTTTGTCACGCTCGTAGTTTTATGGTCCCGGCACTGCTTATTTTGCGACTACACCGCTGGTTTTCTTCCTAAACTCTGCTTTGCCTTTCCAGCCGACAATGCGAATGTGGAAGGAATATTTTCCCTATCGTCAACTCAAATGTCAGACGAAAGAAACAGGTTGTCAGTAGAGACAATTGAAGCTATTTTGATTCGTCATTATAATTTTAAAATGACTTGCGTCCAGTTTTACAATTATGTGAAAAAAGAAAATTATATAATTTGGAAAATAAATCAAATTTAAAATATGACTGGGATTCGGATTAGCCCTGCATCATTTTTTAAAATAAATCATTACCTACCAACTTTTTTCATGTTTTATTTATTAAGCACTTAAATGTAACGTGTCAGTGCTTGGCAATTATAGCAACCCTATGTATGTGCCCGTGTCATGTCACTATGAGTCCATCTTCAGAAAATCATGCATGAAAAATACGGATCGCGTCCACCACTCCAATTTATACTTATTTTAACGGAAGTGCTAAGTGGCGCAGCGATGAATGAAGCATTCTAATTTATACTTGTTTTAACGGAGACTAAGTGGAGTAGCGGGGAATGAAGCATTCTAATTTATACGTATTTTAAAGGAAAGGTTAGGTGGGACAAAGAGGAATAAAGCATTCGTTTCATGCAAATTTGATTTGAATTTTAAATTTATGTTGACGTGTGGACGGAATATTCTGTCCCATTACATTTATTATGGTCGTTAAATTGTGTATTTAAATAGTCTAACATGATAGTAAATGCAATTTCGGATGCATTTTGTCGCGAAATCGGCTTCGATCAAATTGCATTTGAATGATACATATTCATGAAATTATTACACTGTACTCAAACTACGGACAAGTTGATTTATCGTCATAAAATAATCATTGTATTGAATGACCATTAAATCAATGCCACGCACATTCTCCTTTATATCATTGAGTTGATTAAGCAGCTGTCAGCTCCTGTTATCGAAACTGATTTATCAGTAATCGTTACTGAAGGAGAGCATAATTTTGTCATCGATAAACAAAACATTTGCTTTGTATAGAATCCTAATGACGTTAACTGAAAGTGCTGTGATATTCGTAACAAATAAAAAATACATAATTGTAGAATAATTAAAATATTTAAAGAAAGAAATTAATTAGATTAAAAAAATCGTTTGGTCATAAAAGAAATTAATTTTAAAATATTGTTTGGCATAATTCTTTCCTAAAGGTAATAAAAATAGTTTGGCAACGATATTGTCTTTTGCTAACGTTGCCTAGCAACGGAAAATAATGAGATTGAACTTGGAATTCGATATAAGTCAGGATTCTGTGGAAGGCCTTACACCCTCCTGGGTAGGCTGCGCCGGAGCGGGTTGTAAATAAATAAATAAACATTTTTGATGGAAGTGTATGTGTTTTTTTTCATGTTTGTGCTGTGGTAGACGTCCAATAAAGATATTATTTTTGATAAAGAAGGCTCCACGATTCTTCATACTATTCTGTAATACATCACAGTGTAAACAGAAAATATTACATGCATTTTCTGTTGGAAAGTTTTAGAAAAAGTAATTGGTGATGATTGTGATTTAAATGTGTTTAATGGGATTTCTAGAAACAAAGGCCGCTATCCCTTAAATCCAAAAATATGCACTTAGTAAATGCCAAAAAATTTCAAAGATTGCATTAGAATCCTAAGTTGCCACTTATTATAAACAATTTTTGAATAAAAGCTTTGAATGAAGAAAACAAATGATTATCCAAATTGAGTTTTAGCGTAGGACTACGTTCCTTCCCTTGGGGTCTAAGGAAGGAAATTGATTCACACGCCAAAACGTCATAAAACTTGGTATAGGAGATCCTCTATATCTCGGTAACTACGTATGTTAAAAACGTAAGTAATGTCTTATTTTAGAGATAAAGGGTAACAACAGAAATTGGAAAGAAAATAATTGAAAATCGGAATTGTAGTTCAGCGACTACTGAGTCGCAAAGATGGGCAAAAATGCGCATGAATTGGTGTCGCGATCCTCTATATCTCGGTAACTACATATGTTAAAAAGATGACTAATGTCTTATTTTAGAGATAAAGGGTTGCAACAGAAGTTAGAAAAAAAATTGAAAATCGGAAAAGAGTCACACGAGAATAATAGTCCTACGCCTTTAACATCAGCTGCTGTTTGAAAAAGACAGCCTCCCGTCTTTTTTACTTTCTCGTATACGAAGTATACAAAGAAAAAATATTGTAATCGTCAAAATATTCGAACTCGAGATTTTGACGAATCTCCACGCTTTATACCTCCCTGAGTCAGAAAAACACAATTTTGGAATTCTGTGTGTCTGTGAACACGACAACTCAAAAACTATTAAATCTACATGAATGAAAATTGGTATATGGTCTTTACACATAATTCGTATGTTTCTATCAAATTTTGGACAAAATCCGTTCACAGGAAGTTTGTCTGTATGTCCGTATTAATGTGAACGCGATAACTCACAAACTTAAATAGCTAGGTGGCTAAAATTTGGCACACATTTTTATCATCAGAAATGTAGGTTTGTATCAAATCAGACAGTCAAAGGATTGATTGTCTGTCTGTATAATCGCATACTTTTGAATCCAATAACTTCTTTAAAAAATTACTTTGATAAATGAAATTTGGTATGTGTGTCCAATGTTTGTGTGAATCGGTTGAAAAAAGGCATACAAATTGCAAATTTCGTTTTCTTAATCTTACACCCAGCCCTATTGGTAATTACGCCGGCTTCTAATTCCATTTCCGCGTTGGATGACCTTCTGAAATCGTGATATGACGTTTCGCTTATTTTTTTCTCCACTGCGTTAGGGCTTCTTTTTCGTTTTACTGCCTTTTAGCTTATTTTTTCTGTACATGTGTTAGGAGTATACGAAAACGTTTAGGAGAGATCACTTCCACTGGTTTTTCCTATGATTTGAGTATTTGGGACAGTACAAGATAATATGTTCATTATTATTTTCTTGATTGCATATTTGACATAGATGTTTATATCTCAATTCCAATTACTTTAACCATTTACTGGTTCCACTAGCGCGTGCATTAAAAATGCTTGTAAGAACGTATTAAATTATTCGCTGTGATTTTATTTCGCGTGTCGTATAATTTCATTTATACATTAATTTTGACTATTTACTGAGCGCAAAGATTATATTATATGATATTGGCACAGAACTTCAAAAAAGAGAATTACAGTATTAACTTTTCAATGATTATTGATGTTTTTATTCATTTGGTCAGTATTTTAAATTAAGAATCAGCGGAAAATAAGCATTTCGACGTTCAAAATTGAGTGTTTCTTTCTTATTTTGATTTATTCCGTCTTATTGTTTGTTGAAACTGGACTGATAAGAACTGCGTCGAAGGCTTGAGTTTTATGAGTACTTTTTTTGTTCAATTTAAAGTGTTTTTCATATTTTACTTAGTGTGAAGATGAAATCTCTATTTTTTCGAGAACGTTTTGTTATGTTTAGTGTAGGTAGAATATTCCGAATAGAAGGTGTTTCGAAACATATTTTGTGTGTGTTATTTGTTTGTTTTGAGTGCTTATTATCGTATTTCTGTTGTAAATCACTGATTTTGTGCTGAAATATTTTATATGCGTCATAAACAGTCTTTACAAATTGATTCATCAGGCAAATCTTGAAGTCGAATCTTTGATATATTATTTAACACGTTCACGCCAGCGCGTACCACCGGTGGCTCGCATTTAGATGTCCCATCAGACGGCGCGTACCACCGGTGGCTCGCACTTAAATATTTCATCAGGCGGCGCGTACCACCGGTGGCTCGCATTTCAGTGCTTCATCAGACGGTGCGTACCACCAACAATTAGTTCGTTCAGTAAATAGAAAAAATTTCCATATTGTTGAAAATTAAAATGATGCAAATTTAACGCATCTTAATTCAAAAAGTAGGATTTATTTTATTTCAACTCAATATAGTGGTAAAAAAAATAAAGAGCAGCAATGGTTATCTTTGCGGTAAAAACTTCATTTTTTTCACTTGAGTTCGGCGCCGCACGATAAAACAAAGCGCTCTTAAGCCGGCCATTCATTTCACAGATAAACTGATATTTTGGATCGCAAGAAGGGAAAAGCCATCAAAATCTATGGGAATCAGCAAAATAGTTTGTGGTGGTTAGAATTCCGCCTTGGCCGAAATCGGAACGAAATATCAGAGGGACCCTGAAAGAGGGTAGCGAAAAGAAAAATGCCTTGCGTAGATTGAAGCCTCTCTTCCAGGGTAACGTAACTTAAAATCTGCTTACTGGGGAAAATCGAAGTGAGATTGACAAGCAGCTGTAGAGAGAGAAAGAAGATCGCTCCCTCCTGCCTTTGTTCAGATTTAGCGTCCTTTTAAATACAAGTGAATGACGTGCCTGCATTTTTCGATTAAAACGGGTGCGAAAACAACCGGGCTTAGGACAAATGGTATCTCTGTACTTCAAGTGAATGGCCGCCCATGGGAGACAAACATGAATTGCATCGCCGGCGTGAACGTGTTAATTAGACGTGGTGTTTTGAAAATTTTATGCGACTGAACAGTCAGTTCCTTGTTTGTCAGCGATAGAATGATTGCAGACTCTATAAATAGTCTGAGTAGGTTGAATGCATGTTTTGAAATTCCGCACTAACGTCAGATTAAATTTTTTTCTTCCAATATCGACAAGTTGTTAGTTCTTCCTCTATCGAAACAAGAAGCTCTACTTGTCATCTTCTGTTACCTAAGTTACTTGCGGTATAAAATACTGCTGGTGGCTTTCTCTTTCCTGGATCGATATTGAAATTCTTTCTTTCTCGATTTTAAGAAACTCCGATGTACTTACCTCGAATTTTAACGAAGTATTTCCAGAATGAAGTCTTAAAGTATGTGGATATTCTTCAATGGACGAGTGCTTATGCAGATTGCTTATCCTGTTGTAGACTGACGTAGATTGATAAGTCCATTTCATTTTACATACGATAGAAATAAAAAGGGAACGACGGCGATCAAATGAGGAGAAAGAACACAGTTCGCAAAATAAAATTTTCCAGATTTGTTTCCTCTGTCTGGAGTTAAAACGGAAAATAACGAATGCGTTTCTTCTCCGAGAATTGTTATTTTTTTTATTTCCCGTTCTCTTCTGCGACTTTCTTCTTTTTTCCCGTTCGTTTTTGAATAACTCATCTCTTTTGTTGGGAATTTAGAAGAATAAAAAAAATTCCTGCGTTTCTATCTTTTTCCACTGATGGTCTGAGGACGCTAGATGTCGGGAAAAATGAATTCATTTTGTAATGGTCGCGTGAAATTCAAATCCCGTTGCTGACGCTCCGGCAATAAATGGAGGCTACCATCACCTATGCAAATTTATTCTTTTGATGTGCTTTCGCGAATTCAGCAAATTCGATGTCCTCTCACGGGCTGCTGATCAAAATGGTGAAATTATTGTGATTTGGAAAAGATAAGCATTCAAGGTGCCGTACGGGAAATATTGTCAACACGGTAATTTATATCAGCATTTTCTTTTCTCGCGATCATCTGCAATCGCAAAGAACGGAGTGTTCACGTAGCATTACTTCCCATTCATATAAGTGATTTTCCTTCAGCGTTTTTTAAAAATTATATTTATACGGTGTTTTGAATTAAACTTCCCTTTATAATGCAAACTAAGTTATTGCTTATTGAAATCTTTATGTAGTCGGTATTATCTTTTCACATTTGCATTAATTTTTAAAAAATGGGACCCTTCAGTTTTGACGCTTTTTATGTCATTAGACGTGGCAATTGAAGTGTTTTTACTTTCTCGTATACGAAGTATACAAAGAGAAAGTATTGTAATCGTCAAAAAATTCGAACTCGAGATTTTGACGAATCTCCACGTTTTAGACCTCCCTGATTCCGAAAAACACAATTTTGGAATTATGTCTGTCTGTGTGTGTGTCTGTGTGTGTGTCTGTGTGTGTGTCTGTGAACACGATAACTCGAAAACTATTAGAGCTACGGGGATGAAATTTGGTATGTGGTCTTTAAACATAATTTGTAGGTTTCTATCAAATTTTGGACGAAATCCGTCAACGGGAAGTCTGTCTGTCTGTATGTTCGAGGTCATGCGAACGCTATAACTCAAAAACGTGAAAAGCCAGATGGATAAAATTTCATACACAGTTTTATCGTCATGAATGTAGGTCCGTATAAAATTTTGGGCCAAATCCGTCAAAGGGTTGACTGTCTGTCGGTCTGTATAATCGCATACTTGTTCAGTTTTGAAACTAACTCCCTGCGCATGCCTACTGGTGCGTATTGGAGAGAAAACGGACGCTCCGAAACTTGGCAGTTTGCCAAAAACCAATTCTGGAGCGATTTTGTAAGGTAGCAAACATTTAGGAAGTCTCGCCAGGTCCTGTTGCGCAGAAGAATGCGCAGGGGATTTGAATTTGTTTTGATCCTTCAAACCACGCGTGGTTCCAACTTTGGTTTACTTGCGACGGAAGTTTATTTGACGTCTTTTATTATTCTAGTTTTCTCTACATGTATTAGGATTATACGAGAAAGTTTAGGGGAGACCACTCCCGCTGGTTTCTGTTTTTATTCTATTCATATGGTGTTTTCATTTGATTCGTATGGTGTTTTGAATTAAAATTTCCTTTATAATGCAAACTAGTTTTTTTGCTTATTCAAATAACTTCGTAATCGGTATGATCTTTTCACGTTTACACTAATAATGAGAAAAGTATTTTCCAGTTTTAACTCTTTTTATGCCATTAGTCCATGTAATTGAATTTTTTTTTCATTTGATTGATAACAGGAGCGTATAATTGGTTAAAAATTTTCGATTTAGTATTTTAATTTCTTTTTGATGAAGTTTTAATTCTTAAATTTATCAATAAAGTGTATATTTACGTTATTCTTTCGTTTAATATCTGATCATGTTAAAGAATTTATATATGATGTTTTTTCCCCTAAGGTTTCAAATATGTAAAAAGTGTCAATTCCCAGATTTATTGTGTAATACTTGAATATTTACAATTTACTACCTCTAATGCATGGGCAGTCATTATGTGTTTACATGTTCATTTATTCAAATGATTATCTATTTGTTCATTATGCATTAGATGGAAAAATTCCATCAAATATCATTTGAGGGTTGATGATCAAAGTTACATTTTTTCTATGTTTTTTTAATTACTTCCTACTTCAGCGGCGGGGGGGGGGGCATATTTTTTGTATTATATATTGCTCAGAATTTTCTACCTTGTTTTAGGCATGTTTCGTACGTTGTACGAAATATTACAAAAAATGTGTATCTTTCGTGTTAAATGTGGCCATGGGAATAAAATTGTGTGTTTTGGGATAAACTGATCGGAAAGGATAAGCCTTGTTGTTTTGAAAGGATGTTGAGCAACCCACTCATATCCGTATAATAGTCAAATGACTTGTTGAAGAGAAGAAAATATAATCATGCTTAATGACTTCTTTAAATCATCCTTTGCTGTTGAGATGCATGTAAAGGTTGCCACTTTGAATAGATGCGGTGGTCAATAGGGTTACTTGGTTATTATTATATCTATAGCACCAGGCCAGAATTTACTTTAAGCTATTCTAGTTACTGCAACAAAGAGAGTAGCTACTGCATCGCATTAGGCAGGGTAACTTGGAAGGTACAAATCACCGTTGACAGGTATGCGTGTGTGAACTGGCTCTTGCAAGTATGAGGAAACTTCACGCAGCACTGAAGACGCTAACTCATGATAACAATTATAACTTTATTAAACTTAACAAGATAAAAGTAAAGTAAATGATAATTGAATTAACATGTCGACAACAGGAACATAAAGCAAGTGCAAGAGTGAGAGACAGATGACAGATGATGCTTGAGCCTTTATAGTACTCAGCTCTCCACTACGCATGAGCAAGATAGACAGCGCCGACGAAGCTGTTGCCACACATGTATGTCTAATTTCTTAAAATGTCATAACTTTGTAATTAAACAGTTTCGGATTGCTGTTGAATGCATGAATTAATTTATATTTAAGTTATTAGTTATTATATTGAGTAGAAAGTTTGATTTTGGATATTTTGCGTTGTTATTCAATTCTATAGGAATAGGAGGTATTTTTAAAGTCAAATAAATGCCAAAGTTAAATGGTTTGTAACACATTATTAATTTATTTAAAAAATTTAGCTGACATTTTCAGTTTTTGTTCAATACGTTCTCTATACGATAAGTCATTTATTAAGTTCTAAAATCTGAATTTAATTCGTAGAAGGATTTTTAATCATAAAACGCACTTTTGCAATTTTTACCAAAAACCAAATAATCTTTATTTGCTTAGATGTCACCCTTGCACTCCTATATGTGACAGTTTATGCACTTTGTTTCTTCATTTTATCTATGCATAAAAAGTAAAGCTAAAGTTCTCTTTGATAAATTCGGACGTTGACAGTATATAAATTTATTTATTTATTACTTCTTGCCTTCTAGATCTTCTTTCTATTCTTTTAGCTCGTTTATTGCTTTGAAAGGTTACTTATTCGACCTCTGCATAATAAAACTCTGTATCATGTTTAGAGTTAACCCAATTTGTAGTACGTAGTTGATGTAGCGACCAAGCAAATTTACATTGGAATGAATGAAGTATGAACATTTTATCAGCTATCAACATTGTTAATCTTTAACACTAACTTTGACTCCGTTAAGGAGGCATCGAGTTGCGTGTAAACTTTACACTCAAAACACATATGATACAATTTTCCATTCAAACAATTTAGGCAGGATGTTAACCGAGATCGAGCACTACTTTGACTCCGTTAAGGGGGCATCGAGTTGCATGTAAACGTTACCCTCAAAACGCATATGATCCAATTTTTGCATTCAAACAATTTAGGCAGGATTTTACTGAGATCGAACACTACTTTGACTCCTATAAGACGACATCGAGTTGCATGCATACTTTACCCTTAAAACGCATATGATCCAGTTTTCCATTCAGACAATTTAGGCAGGATTTTACTTCACTACTACATGTTTTGGTTGCTAATTAAAGTATTCGCGTAGTCTTTTAATCTGTGAATGCGACGTGCAATACGCATCTAATTAGGTTTTGGAGGGCAAAGGGTCAATACCCAGGAAATAAGCTTGGTCAACTATGGTGCTTTTATATTTGGTTATATCCAGGTCTTTTAGTAAAATGTTAAAAGACTGCTTTCAGAGGAAAATGTTCTTTTCACCTTTGTTAAATCGAACAACCATCTGAATAAGATTGTTTTCAAATGTTGTATTTATTATTATGAATGAATAAGCAGGTGCTGATGATGTTTCAATGCCTTCTGCACCTCTCACGTACTTGGAGCTGTTCTCTAGAGCTAAAAGCAGGAATAAAACTATCTGGCTCATTCCACCGGTGCATCACTGGTATCAAGGTTCTCGACGAGGTGGATGTCAATCAATTGACTGCAACAGACGCGACCAAACAACTTTTACTGGCTTCCTTAGTGGGCATATCAGAAGTTTGACTTTCTCTGATAATTCCAAGTGTTTTGAGATCTGCCCAAAATGTACTGCAGAACAGGCCGCACCTGATCATATTCTTGCAAGCCTGGGGCTTTCCAAACAGGATCTTGTTTCTAATCCTCTATTGACTTTGGATTTCTTTAGGGTGCACAGGCTCATGGACCTGATATAGCTCTGCTGATTTTCAGGGATCAACAACAACAACATTTATTATTATAAAAGGGTCCGTAGTTGAATCGCTACAGATGTTGATTGTCATTATAGCTCAAAATTTTTAAATGATCACTTTTCAGTTTTCTCAAAATAGTTTGTATTTAGTTCAAATGCGAATTTTGTTTGAGCAGACTATCAAAACCTTCAGTTATGTTAATTAATATGTTGAAAATTACGAGGGGTGGGGGAACCTGAGGCTTCAGTATATTTTGCATCACGCATTCGAATTTCTGATACTTCACTCCCATTTGAAAGAGAATTGATTGAATCGTTGTCTTTTTGTAAGCTGGTGCTTTTATGTCCGTATTGTATCGCGTGATTAGGCCACAAATTCAGAGTGAAAATTTCGTTAACCTTCCAGCGGGCGCACGTTCTCAAAATATACTTGCATTGTGCATCGTATTACATATTTATAACGTTCTTTTATAAATTTAAGTGTAATTTTTATTTAAAAAATCCTTATTTATTATTAAGCTAATAAATACAGTTAGCATAGATAAAAGCTGTATTTATTCTTGTAAAACAGCATGATATATTTATGTAATACGATACACGATATGTCGTAAAATTTGTTCAGCCGCGCCCGCTGGAAGGTTAATTCTCGAGTTTTCGACTTGTAAGAAAATATTTTGAGCCAAACGCATCATGTCGTTCATTTGGAGAACGCGTGCTATGCGTATTTCTGTTCCTGAGATGTAAACTGTCGTAATTTCAATTTTGCTGATTTAATGTTTTTACCATATTTGCATCATCCGACCGCATATTCGGACGTGCAAAGTGTTGTAGCTGTAGGTCAAAAAGAACAAATGATAACGGCCAACAAAAAATGAATTGCCCAGTGCTATACATTGCGTTCTGGAATTTTCTTGGGGCTCTTCTTTAAAATTTTAACGTACGATAACTTTCCTTTGACATACGGATTTTTGTGACGAATATTTTAAAATTAATCAACAGTTGTTGACTTCATAAAAGATATTTCTTTTTACTGCTTATTTTTCCTTTCTTTTTTCCAAAATATATATGAATTCTTGTTTCATTTATAGATGTGCTTTACATTTCATTTTATTTTATATATTTCTGAAATGTTGATACAAGATAATGTTTCGTGAAATCATTACTTTTAAAATCCTTTTTTTTTTCTTATAGCATTCTCCTTCTTGAAATAAGAGATTTCTAATGAATACTAGCTTCAAGTTCCAAAGTTCAAACAACAACGATAAACCAATGTTTCGTTTACCAAATAATTGAATAAAAAATGTTAATAGTTTAGTCTTCGAACAACAGCAATCAATGCTTTCTAATGCATTATTCATCTTTGTAAGTAACGGTACCGAATGGATTGTTTCTGTTATATACAGAAGTTAGACTCGAAATTCGCTTTTATATATTAAAGAGCGCCGCAAACTATCAAGTTATACTAAATATCCATCTTAACAGAAAAGTCGATCGCCTTCGTTGTTAGATTACATTTCTGCCGATAAGAAGCGAATCGCGTGACGGCAAAAACTGGCCATTTTTAAATCAAGTGATGGTTACGAAAATTCGAGATGCAGAGTAGTTTTATGAAAAGTAACATCTGTATATCTTATGGCGGAGTAAATTTTCTGGTGGAAGAAATATTTTCCCGCCCTTGCTGCAGGAAAAGGAATGCCCGCCGACCAGCTATATTTTTACATACTGGCAGTATCTTTTTCTTCCCTATTTTTCGGGGATCTTCTTAAATGGAATATTTTTTCCCGTTTATTTCCAAACACGCGATCCTTCGCTCGCATTTATCAGGTCTTAGTGAGAGAGAAGCGCTCTCGAACAAATCAAATCGATTTTTCTGAAAATATAATAGAAAACTATCGTACTTAGGAAGGCTCCCTCCCTTTGATAAATGTTGCTTTTTTTCCCTCCCTGCCTTTCGTGGAGGGCTTTTTCAACCCCTCGGCATATTTTAAGGCAAAATGGCAGTTTTCAGACGGAAAGTGGTCTAATTTTTTTGTTATTATTAGTATGTGTTGTATTTCCCATGCATTTGGATATGTTTTCTGTTTCTCATATGTACGCCGATTTCAATAACGCATATCTCAAAAATGTTCTAACAATAGTTTCAACAGTCACGTGACGGTGACTCTTTCAGTTCTATTGCTTGAATTATTGAAACAGTTCGTAAAAATACCTTCTATCGATGAAGCACCAATGCCACGTGACGATGAAGTGTCACTGAAAAACTAATTGAAACAAATTGTGAAAACGTTAGAGACAAATAATTCGCACATTTATTTCTGCCTTTTTTAATTAAAAGGGGAAATTTATAATATATACACTTTTAACCATCTCGCTCTACATTACTGTTTTGAGGGTTTTACTCCATGATATCTGTTACTTGGAATAAGTTGTCCGATTTTTGACGTAGACTTACGTCTCTCCATAGTGGTCAAATGGTGTGCAGGGAAGGAAAAGAATTATGACACTTTTCGCGCTCAAGTTAAACGCTTATAGCTCGCAACCAAATAACATAGAGAGTTGGTTTTAGTTTCATTTAACAGAGAAAGGGAGACAGTAAGGATTGCAAAAAGAATTTTAGAATTTGGATTGGCGGTTTAGTCACAGTCGAGCTGCAAAGTTGGTGAAAATCACGAAGAATTTTACATAGATAAGTCACATAGTCACACTAGACTAATAGTCATTACAGACTATAGAGTTAATTGTCACATAGAGCTACTTCAGTAACAGAAAATCACAGTTGAGTAAGGTAAGTAAGTTTACGCCCTCGATCCCAGCGGCCGTTTCGCAGAGACAGCCTACCGTCGATTTTTTTTTTTTAGAATTACAGTCATAGGCTATGTACCTCTTATCAAAAGCCAAAACGTACCAATAGCATAAACTTAGTTTGAAAACGGATTTATGTAAGAAGATCTACTTTTACGTAATTCGGAGCTTCCCAGCAATGTGAGTCTTGTGGTTGGGAAGAGAGTTTTACAGGGGGTAAGTATGGGAATACTGGCAGCAGCCAGACCTGGACCTCTGACCTTGGCGACAAATTTGGTGACTTTGGCGACAAAATATGGGATCTCAAAGGTGCTGGAATTTTCTCGATATCTCTATTAGGACAGGAAATACTCTTGATAGATGATTCCATGTGACAACACGGCCTGCAGGGAGAGACTATCTAAGGAGTGCGCTTGGATCACGGGGAGTGAATGTTGATCGACTGGGATAGCCTTGGAGTGCGAACGTCTTTGGAATCTCTCTTTGGAGTTTTATCCGCTATGCGAGCTAGTGAGCTGTTAGACGCCGAGCAGTATTGAGTAGAGAGTGCTGATCGACTGGAACGACGTTGGAGTTTCGTCTGCAATACATGCTGAGCGCTATTGAACGTGCTGTTATTGTCGTTATTAGTGATTTGCTGACTGTTTGTGTTGCTAAATCTGAAAGTGCTGAAGTGTTGTTACCTGCGAATTGTTGTCTGTTTACGTTGCTAATCTGTTCAAGATCTTTTGTTTCCTGTTACCTGTGTCACGTGTTTTCCTGCATATTCGTGGATAAACCTTCATTCTTCATTATGCTGCGTGTTGGGCTTTTTACACCATACACCCACAGAACAATTTTTGTAACAGTACTGTACTGCATTTGGTATACCAAGAGTATTTTACCGAATTTCCTGGAATCCGAACAAAGGTCATCCCCGATTAGTTCGGATTCCCTGTTCTACTGTATTTGCCGACGCAAATCGTGTCGCATGGGGTGGAGTTATGTAAAATTCTGGCAACAGATGTACCTATTGGATTCTTTAATATTTGTCGGCAAAGATAAAAAAGAAAATGTTAGTTTAAAACTTTGTAACTGAATTTACCAAGAAATTATGCGAGAATAAATTCGATTCCATTTACCTTTGGTTAATATTAATTTCTGTAATTCATCTGTTTGCTATTTAAGACCACGAGCAAAATTTTGTACAAAAAGGGAGTCATAAAAATTTTTGAACCATGAAATGTTCACGAGGGAAAAAAGTTTAAGAATAAACCACAGCTTAAGCGATGGAAAAATAAAAACAAGTAATATAAAAAAAAAATTAAGTCAATTCCTATTTAGGTCAACAAAGAAAATTTTATTTTAGAAATTTTTTTCTCCCATATAAAACTAAAATCAATTAATTAAATTTAATTAATGAATTAATATTTGAAAAAACTGTATTAACATCAAGTGTCATCCACTACAAGTTTTAAAAAATGTATTTGAACTTGAGTGGATGAATAAAAAGTATTTTATTAACGATTGAAAATTTGAACAAGATATATAAATAAATATATATAGGGAGAGTGTGAACTAATAGTAGGAATTGAATGAATAAATAAATACTTATTTGATAGGATTTCGGGATGCACAAAAGTTTTTTAAAGTGGCTCAAGCATGTTAACGAATAATTTTTGCTCCGGAGGTTACCGCTCCCAAAAATTTAAAAGAACGCAACCAAGCATGATTCTGAACGTTGAAGGCCAAGACTAGAGTATATTTTGAAATTTCGAACAAAATAGTTAAGATTTAATTCATTTGTATATATTATGTCATTGGATTTGCTTCGTTATTCCCTATGCACATACCTAAAGACGGAAGATTTTTTCGAGAAATAATTTCGGGATGTATAAATGATATTCCTTTTGTGACACTTGTGGAATAAAATTTGTAATTTCCTTTTTCAGTCAATATTTGAAAATTTTTGCTGAGACAATTATGGAATAAGATAGAGGAAGTACAATTTTTTTCCTTAGCTATGACCTATTCAGTGACCTTTTCATCTCTTGTTCGTCTAATTTTCTTAATGTTAAATATTGTCATCAAATTATTTTATTAAAATTTATCTTAAACGAAAACTGCATATGCTTTTACTTCGTTTGTTAACTTTCGTTCATATTTGTTGTTTTTTATTTTACTACTGGGTAAACTGATTTCTTCTCATAAAGATTCTTTATTCCCAACGTTCTTAAACGACTATCAATACCATGAGACATTATCATACGAACTTTTGTTTTTTAAATTGAAGTATTTAGTAATGAATTTACTTAAAAGCACTTTTGCTAACTAATATGATACTTTCTTCTATTTAATAAAATATCAGAAGAAGGTGCAAAGTTAAAAAGTTATTACGTTAATTGTCAGATGTCAAAATCATCTGTTAGAAAGAAATGAATATTTTTGCCGTTCGTTTCTAATATGATAACCTTTAGTGCCTAGAAAAGAGTAATTCGTTTTCTACAAATAGGATATCAAGACAGATAGTTTTGTTGTTCACAATTCATTCAGAATTTTCATTCAAATGCCGAAATTAAATGTGATAGTTACGTATTAACGTATTTTTTTTCTGGATCATTTAAATATGGTTAAAGATTATACTTCATGTTTTGTTGCTTTAATAATTGAATTGTTTTCTACTAATTTATGTGTTGATACACTCTTTTCTCTTTAAAGTGAACTGGAATTTAGTTTTCAGTTTTGTACATAAGTATCGAAAACCAGAATCTCTAATGTTTCTTTATAGTAGAATGTGTTGCCAAGTTTTCGATAATGTGAAATATTGAATTACATCAATTATTATTATAAATTATTAATATAATAATAATTAATCATAATCATTAGTAAAATATTAAGCTAACTTTCGAAAACCTTGTTAGATTTTCATATTTATGTAATCTGCAAAATTAGTACTAGTGCACTAGTATTTATATAATTTCGGTTTATTATGTTGTGGGCATTGAATTTTTAATGTATTTTGACATTAATAATTTATTTTACTTCATTCTATAATATTGATCTTTCTTCTTTTCAGGTAAGACTTTTTTTTTTATTTCTATGAAAATAAAGATTCCGTTTGAGGTAAGATTTCTAATTTTTTTTTAATTTTTATTTAAAAGCTGAAATATAGTCTTAAAAGAGGAGGAACTTTCGAATATAATTTTTGAAAGAAGAAAAGGGAAATTTTTATCAATTTTAATTTGGGATATTTTTCGGAATACTTGATGCTATTTTTTGATTCTAGAAAAATGGAAGTA
>BGPR01008922.1:39815-60654 GCA_013235015.1 Araneus ventricosus | reverse complement strand
GCCGCTCTCGGTTCTCTTAGTGGTACAATAAAGTTGGTGGTGACTGGTTAACGATCCCATCGCCGATGACGGAACATACCTCCTTGTGAGCGTTCTCCTCATGTGACGCTCATAATGGGGTCTATTATGCGTGTTAATAGAATCCATATTATCATATGCGTCGGTTCGGTCATTTAGCTTTACCCAATGTTCTCCGTGACTGGGCGGAGTATCCTTTATGATTACTGGCGTGAAAGTAAAGCTCTATAAATTATAAAAATTCACGACTACAGATTTCTCGTTTCTGTTGATGCTCTGAAAGACCTCGCAATCGGTTTCTTAACTTTGGCCAGTGGGAAGAAGCTTTGCCGAACAATTCAATCTATTCAAGGCAGGGATTTAATTCTTTCGTAGATTTTCAACAGCATTGCAGCGATTATTTTTTGCATTCCAGAATAAAGTCACTAAAGAGTTCAAGTTCTGCATTCGCTACATTAAAGATCCATGGAATATGAAAAATGTCTGTGTTTTCTTAACAATTATGTATACTTGGTCAGTTGATGTATCAACAATTCAGTTGCCTGAGATAAAGCACAAGATGATACTTAGGAACAATCTCGTATTTACTACTAAATAACCACGACCATTATCATTTTCCCCTCCTCGAATTTTTCTGTTATTATAAATTCAACCGCATAACTCTGTAAAACCTGTATATGCTGAAAAATTTAACACTTAGTGAATTCAAATCATTATAGACACAACTGAACGGAACAAATTTCAGAATTTTTCCATTTTGCGTTCGAGTAACGTCGAAAGTTGAAGAAATGGAAGTGATACGGTTGATGTCACCGCACTCAAAGAGGCAGAGTGATTTCGAAATTCAACAAAATAACTCATATTATTTTTAGCAGGTTGATCAATGGAAAATGTGTTGGTTTCACAAGGATAAACATTATTTTTTTAAAAAATGTTCATTTTGGAAATTGTTTTAATGAATAAATACTGCGCAAACTCTCCCCAAGATCTACAGAAACTAAAATTTAAAAGACGTCAATTTTAATTAACAGCAGTGGATATGTTAAATAAGTCAATTTAACACTATGCCAGAATGTATCATACATTTTGAGAGGCATTTTGCAGTCCTCGGTTATATCTAATATAGTGTTATATATAATATATTTCACTCAGTTATATATAATATACCTATATCACTTCTTAAAAGTTGCTTCGTACAATTCTTTTCATATGCTTGAACAGAAAATTGAAAGCCATTCGAAATATTTCAATTGTACTTCGAATAATGATTAAAAAAAGACGTTTCTCTTGATAACGCTCTGCATACAAAACTTTAAGATTTCACAGATATTTAAAAATGAAAGGTTATTTGAAATAAAGAGGCTGTTCCGTTTGTTTCATTCATAGCAAAAATTTTTCTTGAATAATTTGATTTGACATTTCCACTGTAAAATATCTCATTATAATGAAAGAAAGAAATTTTTATTTTTCCTTTTACTGTATCTGATAGAAATTAGCATCTGAAAAACAAATGACGGAATTTAACCTCTTGAGACCCAAAGGTATAATTTTCAGGAGCTTTAGGATTATATAATTAATTTATTAATATAATAAATAAATAAGTTAATTAATATAATTAACTATACATAATTAATAGATGACAGAATGGTACCATCCAAAGCACTAGACAGTGGGATTTAAAGGCTCTGAATGAAAAGAAACTTTCTTGTAAATAAAACACAATTGTCCATTAAAATGGCCACGGGGTCTCATGAGTTTAATATTGATTGAATTCAACCAAGTTCAATGAAATTGTATTTAACGAAAATCATTTTTCATAGTTTGGTGTACATGTTATCGTTTCCTTGAATTAAACATTTGCCTGTCTTTTTTATGTGGTATAAAAATAAAATGTGATGCACACATTTGCCTGTCTTTTTTATGTGGTATAAAAATAAAATGTGATGCAAGTACATGTTCATGTAACTAAGTTGATAGAACTAAATCGAAGTCCAGACAGTGGGCTTTTACCAATAAAAAGTGCACTCAGAAAGCACTCCTATCTTCCGAATTTCGTGTTTCTTACCAGTCAACTTTCAACCTTAGTTTTTCTTTCACAGAAGGATATGCGTTTCACGCTAGATGCATTCATTTTTATTTTTAAGTGTACGAAGAGAGGGTATTTGTAGTTGTCAAAAAAACTCGACCTCGAGACTTTGATGAATCTCTTCGTTTTGGTCCAATAATCCATCGAGTCCAATAAAATCATTTTTGGAATTATGTCTGTCTGTGAACATTATAACGCAAAAAGGTAGAAGGATAAAATTAGGTTTATGGTCTTTACATTAAAATTGTAAATTTGCATCAAATTTTGAATGAAATTCTTCAACGGTAAATCTATCTGTGAAAGTGATAGACCAAAAACGCAACGATGGGTGAAATTTAGCATACGGTTTTATCATCAGAATTGTAGACTTGTATCAAAGTTTGAGTTTAATCCATAAACGGGTAGGCCGTCTGTCGATCTGCATATTTGTGTCTATGTGATAGTGACTCAAAACGCAATAAGCTAAAAGCATGACTTTTAATCTCTATTTTTTACACTAAACATTCAGATCAGTGTCAAATTTTGGGGCAATCGGTCAAAAGGAAGAGGTATTGTTCTAAATTGCATACTCGATTTTTTTTTTCACTATATGATGAAGCTTAGCACCAAACGCGCCCTAGTGTATAAGTGAACCGCTTGATTTTAAAAGGGGACTTCAGTATTCTGGCGGAAATTACAATTTTGTTTTCGTTTTTAATTTGATGAAGGTGAATGCATCTTTGGTATTAAAACGCGACTTCTGCCATTCGCAGGCCATGTGATGTTAAAAAAAGACTTATTTGCAGAAGACCCCTTTTAGCATCAATATAGCAGTTCTCTGCTAGATGTCAGAAGTCCCCTTTTAACATCAAGCGATTCAAGTATACAAGATATTCGAGCTGGTTTGTCTTAAGGTAAGAATCAATAATAAGAACTACACACTCCAAACTTCTCCCCTTAACAAACTTAAGAGTGGCCAGGCTTCTAAGCACAGAGTGTGGCCAGCTCCAGATCCGAGCGTTTAGATGTGTTCACTGAATTTCGTTATGATATTATTGTTTTGAAGGCATTTTAAAAATTCATCAAATATTATCTTTAAGAATAATACAATTTCAAATAAAAAAATTAAAGAAATCTTTTAGACCATTTAACGAAACAGAATTTCTAAAAATGGGTCCACCAAATGATTCATACGTATTTCCACAAAATAAGCTGGCGCTGCATGAAATATTTCAATTGAATCGTTGATTGTTGAAACCACACGAGTCCATTATTTTCCAAAATTGTTTGTATATTGTTTTCACATTCTAGAGGGATATTTACATAATGAGAGAAGAAATGATAACAGTCAAGTAAAGTCACATTATAGATTTATAAAATCAAAGATTTTATATACCTATTTTAATCATTCACTTAAAAAATTAATCAGGTTTTCTTAAAGCTCCAAGTATTTTGGTATTGACTTATTTAGTTTCTACAATCAATGATTAATTTATTAATAGAAAATTCCAAACCACAATCCTCAGCAAAATGTTTGTCAAGAAAATAAAGAAGCAAGATACCAAAAATTTAACTATAAAATATTCATTTAAGGATCAGGTGATAAATTACTTTAAACTCATTTTTGTAGTATTCGGTAATCGAAGCACAGGTACTAACCAAAAATAAGTCTCTTTAATTTTCACTTTTAAGAAGAAATCCAATCTAAGTTTACTTTGAAATGTTCAACAGATTTTGAATCGAAATTGAAGAGAACAAGTAAAGATTATTGTTTAACCTGAAAAATAAATCAGAAACATAAAATACTATCGTTATGTTACAGCTTGTTTGCAATGAATTGGTATTTCAATCTGCACTGATGTTCTCCTCTGTCTAAAAAATGAATATCAATAAAAGCATATCAAAATCAATTCTTCTTTCAAAATGTAACATATTTAGTCAAAAAGCATTCGATGCTATAAATGCGAATCCAATTTCTCTGTCGTTTTCTTTAAAGTCGTCTTATCTATTTTCAGTTTCATTTTTCCCCCTCTTTTAGCAAACCAAATTCTTGATGCAAAAGTTTTCTTCCATCTTTTCCAAAGTTTTCATTTTCATCTTTGACTCGTAACAAGAAAACCACCTGTTAAAAAAACCTTAAAAAATTGAAGAGAAACATCCAGGATACGTTCTTATAATGCTGTCCATCAAAAGTTCAGACATAACCTGTTTTTGATGTTCACTATTAAAAAATATGGTTTATATCAAAGACCATAAATAACTTCAATAACATGTTGTGCAAGAGTTTTACACGCCACTATATCTTTTAAAGAATTGGGCAATTAGATATTTAGAAGGAGGAGGCAGTTGCGAAAATCAAACTTTGGAAATTTCTCTGCTTCTATAAATCACGTATCTGGATCTTCAACTTTGGGGAGGAAATATTCTTGACTTTGTCAAGAAGAAACTTTTACCGGATTCGTTGAGATTGCCTGAAATGAATTTTTCACAAGCTGATTCTGCTAGACGGTTAATGTCTCTCGCAGTGTACAAAGACTTAGAGAACAGGTCCAATCTGAAAATTCAGTTTCAAGGAGACCTATCTCAAGTCGGTTACTTCTTACTGCCTCTTCTGAAGATTGCTTTCCGGTTGCTTCGGTCCGAAGAAGAAAAGCGCTGGCACGTTTTAAGCCATTTTGCTGCAACAGGCACAAGAATATCGGCAAATACGTTGCTCAGATGTCATCATAATCAAAGTCTGTATACAAGAAGACCAATTGTGTGTTCTCCTCTTAACCGACTTGCCCAACTGCGTTGGAAAAGACATCACGTTGCCTACACCAAGCAGCAATAAAGGTTTGTTTTCTCCACAGATGAGTCCAGGTTTAGTTTAGAAATGTTTCGAGTCAAGAAAGAGGTAAGAGGTACCAGATTCAACGAATTCTACGTTGCTTACTGAAACGTTTACAGAGGAGGAGGAATCTCTGAATGATCACATTGACCTTCATGTTCTCCTCAGAGGAACTCTTCACAGACCTTGATCCTTATTTCAGACCGTATGCTGGTGCTATAGGTTGATGACTTCATCTTAATGGATGATAATAACAAACCTCACCTATCTAGGCCTGACGACAGAGTTTTTGAGGATTGAGGTTGAGAACGAATGGAATGGACACCTCGATCCCCAGATCTTAATCCTATTGAGTACCTTTCGGACCACAGTTGAAAACATGCAACTGTTTTCAGTCCTCCTTCATTTTCTTTAACCCTTTCAGTCCCAATGGTGCCATTTGGAATCATCATATTCATTATTTTTTGTTCCTGCCTCTGATACCTCATTCAATTCTTCGCATTTTCCTCTTTTCAAATATATTTTTTATTCTTACCAATATATGGCTGCACTACCGATTTTATCTATTGAAAAATTGATTTTTTGAACTTCAAACTTCTTCAGCAAAATAAAAATCAATTTTAACAAAATTTGAATGAAATTTCAGGTACAATTTCATTCTTATTATTTTTAAAATATGTTAAAATATTGTATTTGAGCTGTTTTTTATAAATATTTATTTTAAAATTTGGGCTTTTATGTTCCCTGAAATATCATGACTCCAATTGGAATCACTTTAAAATTTAATTTAAAAAATTGAAATACTTTTTTATAACTTTCATCTTAGGCCCAAAATGAGCACATTTCACGAATTTCAGAATTTAAAATGAATAATAAATCCTTGGGACTAAAAGGGTTAAATGATCTGGAAAACCGTTGCTCCTAGATTGTTTACCATTCGGTGGGTGATCTGTCAACTTAATTGATAGAATAGAAATTTGATGACAAGAAAACATTACGGCTTAGGGGGAGGGGCATATTTCTTACTGAAACACAGTCATTTAATTATTTTTTGCTAAAAAGGTTTTTTTTTCTCCTTTTGTCTCAAAATGGACTATGAATAACTGCAGTTATAAATTAGTAGATTTTGGGGTAAAAAATAAAGTCAACTACAATAAACGACTGGATAACAAGCAAATCAATCATATCTCAGGTTTTTATTTATATTTTAATTTAAGTACCAAAAATAGTTGCGCCTTAACTTTTGGAGGCTACTGTAAATGAAATAAAAAACATCGAAAATCAAAGGAATCTTAGAAATCCAACAAGAATTTCAGTGGTCATTTTAGAAAAGTTTTAATATCGAGACAATAACAAATGAAACTTTCCGAGAGAAATATATATGATCTCTCACACAGAATTAAACGTTAAATTTCAGTCTGAGAGTCAGTAAACTGTGGCTGTATGGGTATATATATACATGCGACTCAGAAGTAAAATTGAAAATGAAAATAAAACTGTTCAATTTAATTTATAAAATTTTTTGAAAGTTATTATTGACATGTTGGCAACTTCATTTGTTTTATAGGTTTCAAAAAATTAACGCTGTTGCAAAGCATTCTATCTTAGAAAGTCCCATCGAAAAAAAAATCTCGCATTTGAAACAATTTCGGTTCAACAGAATTGTATGATCTCTCTCGGCAAAATACAAGTGTTCAGTTTGTGTTTTTTTCAGTGTTTTCGGGTCTACGTTCCATGTCAGCTACCGTTGCAGAACATGAGTTCCATTAAATGCAAATTGAAGAGCCAGATTTTGACCCCAACTTTGAATTGTGCTGCAAATTGAAAACGGCGCGTTCTCAGAAAATGAAAACTAATTTCTGACGGAGATTAACCAATGGGTGTGTTCTCCTTTCCACCTTCTTGTATACTTCCGACAGCATGGAACGATTTGTGCTTAGCTTCTTTCTATAATGAAGAGAGTCGAGTATCCATTTTGGAACAGTACTTCTTCCCTTTGTCCGATTGGGTCCAAAATTTGGCAAAGATCTACAATTTTAGGGTAAAGGTCACATATTAAAATTGATCCGTTTAGCTCATTGCATTTTGGAGTTATTGCGTTCGCATGCACCCGAAAAAACAGACCGACATATAGTCAACACTTTGACTGATTTGGACCAAAATTTCATTCAGATCAGCAATTATGGACAGTGGCAGATTTTCGCGCAGGTACTAGAGGTGCTCGCCTCGTGCCGTGAGACCCTGGAGGGTCTTAAAATCTCTTCGACATGCATTTCAGTGCTACGTCTGCGGTAAATTTGAGATATTGTGTAGGCGGGAAGGGCATCAAAACAATTTTGCGCCTGTGGCCTCATAGTGTCATGAAGCCGCGGTGGCTTAGTGGTAAGGTCTAGGCTTTAAGACCGGAGGGTTCAAGGTTCGAAACCTGATTCCACTGAAGATCCGTTGTGTATTGGGCCTGTTGCACGTTAAATCATACGTAGGGATTCAAACATCCTGCCGCTGGTGTGGCGCAGAAGTTTGGAGAGGGGGTGCCAGCTCAAGTGTCGTCCCCGTCATCTGACCTCGGTTCAAAATGGCAATGTCCGTCCAAAATAGCCCTCGTGTTGCTTCAGAACGGGTCGTTAATATAACTAAACTCATATTGTCAAAACCCGCCATTGATTACGGTGATAAAACAATATATCAAATTTCATATACCTCTTCGTTGCGTTTTTGAGTTGCTGATTTCACATCCTCACGAACGGGCAGACAGACATCGACGTATTTCACCCAGAATCTTATAGAAACCTATAGTTTTGGTATTAAGAACACATCAATTTCATCAGACTAGCTTGATCTGTTATTGAGTTCACAGACAAATATAATTCCAAAAATGGCCTTTCCGGATTCGAGGAGGTCTAAAACGTGAAGATTCATCAAGATCTCAAGGTCAAATTTCTTGACGATTACCACTCTCTTTGTATACTTATACGAAAAAGAAATAAACTAAAAAAAAACCTACTTTCCTATAAATTTTCTTAATTTAATAAAATGTAATTAATATTACTACTAGTTATAATATTACAATACATTTTCCTTATTCATAAATAATTTATGGTCTTCGAATAATATTTAAATTGCTGTAAGCAACAGATTTGACTCTTCAATCTGGAACTATTACTGACAAGAACATCCCTCAGACACAAATGATTAAATTATTTTGCGTATTCTTGTTGCGTCATAAAACAATTATTACATCTGTTTGGATAAGTAAGCGAATATATAATATTTTTTAACAAAAATATTATGAAAGAAAAATCTTAAAGGCTATAGTATAAAAAATGGTTCTGACAGGGAATTCGCACAGCAAGGCGAATGAAAAAAAACTGATGTGGCAAAAATCACTCCCTACGAGATGAATGAATTTGGACAACACATATCTGAACACTGAATTGAATGAATAACCCTTCTGAAATATTTCTTTTTCTTGCACTCTTGTTTTCTTTTGGAAGCGTTTCATTTTTGACAGTTTCACTCGAGCATACGTCGCTGTTTATTGAACGTCGTCTGACTCTTTCATTCAATAGAAGGTTTCACGATAAAAGGGAGCAGCCATATTTGATTTCAAATTTAATGTTAATATAATCAGTGTGGCATGAAAAAAAGTTTTAAAGAATTCTTTTATTTATGTAGTAAACAGTAGAAAGTTTTTTGAATTCATTTCTTTTCTACTTTATAGTCTTGAAATTATAATTCATTATTATAAATATTATGAAATTTGGAAATTAATATTTTTTTCTCAACTTCGCTACCAGTCGGTGCAACTTGTATTGAAACAACATGTAAGTAAATGAATATATTAACTGATAATAAGTTGTAAAAAAGTGTATTATCAGCCAGAAGACACAAATGTAGATTAATATCAAAACTCTACCACAGCAGCAAGCGAGGGAAAAATCGCTTACAAAACTCCATTTTGCAAACATAAAACAAGTCAAGATGAGTGAAAGTGGGTAATTATCAGTGTAGGTTCATTAATTTAGTGATAAATTAGCACATACATATTTTAATAGAATTTGACGATGAAATTAATTTGATTTCCATAAAAAGAATTATAATTAATTAAGAATAAGAAATTAATTTGACCAAGAAAATAGAGTGATATGAGCACAAACTTCATTAATTTAGTGAATTTAAGTAGGTAATCATAATCAATGTAGGGCTAAAAAAAAATTTTTTAATTATCCGTTTTTGTTTCTTTTATCGCGTTCATTGGTTTCGCAGTGAAACCACACATTGAGCATTTTTTAATGCGCATGGGCAAAACGTAGCGTAATTTTTCTTTCATAACTTAAGAGTCAGATATATAGGGCAACTTATATAAAAATTCCAGTTCAATACCGTTAGTATTCACAAAGATATCGGCATTGCAAGAGCTAAATTGCTTTTGATCTCTAAAAGAAACAAAATGACGAGGGTTCTAGCACAAATTGATATTTTTTAAAATTGAATTTTCGAAAGCAATATTGAATTTTATGAAGACTGAATATCCTGAATACTCGCGTATACTTATAAATTAAAGACCTAATTTAAATTGCATTTCGATGATAACTAATTCGGAGGAAATATAGCCCGTTGCCGTTCATTGGTTTCACTGTGAAACCACAAATTTCTTAAAAATAAAAAATATTAAATTTTTTCCTTCGCATATTTGTGATCAGTCACATGTCTAATACTCATTTTTGAAATAAATTTCATAATTTTCAAAACGAAACATGTAGTGAACTTGAAACGATTAAGGTATCTTCATGAGTAAAAATTTTTTATCTTCCGCATTTTTCAACTGAAAATTGGTTCCTGTAGTATCTGAAGTACCTCCTCGACTCTATTTCCTTTTTTTTTTTTTTTTTTCCGACTCCATTGATGGCAGAAAGGGAACGCCCG
The DNA here is from genome assembly GCA_013235015.1 of Araneus ventricosus. Taxonomy (NCBI): domain Eukaryota; kingdom Metazoa; phylum Arthropoda; class Arachnida; order Araneae; family Araneidae; genus Araneus; species Araneus ventricosus. The sequence continues at coordinate 50,815 of BGPR01008922.1, read as the reverse complement.
CTCCCCCTGAGCTGAATCCCACCTGTTGGAGAGAGTGAAAGAGGGTCTTCCTGGAGGCAGGTGGATTCCCCCATCAGCCCACGCAGGTCACTCACCTCTAGCTGTCAAGGACGCGCACGGATTACATAACGCGTGTTTGCTTTTTTTAGAAATCTCTCTTAAAAGGGATTTAACGAGCGTAAAATAAATTTCGTAACAGATCTATGACAAAAAGCAAAGATGATCCACCACTGGAATTTATCATTATTTGTTTTAAAAGTATGATTAAATAAACAAATCAACGAACTGCTTTTTATACAGTCTTTCCCATTTTCCTCGGCTTTAATTCATTTTCGAGGGAATTTTAAAATAAACAAATGAGTAAATGATAAAATAAATAAATGAAGTAATTGAAATCATTCGCTCGAGACAAAAATTTCGTTGAAATAAAAAAGATTGGGGCATTATAAAAATATCATCGCTGTATTTATTTTGTAAAAATCACATTTACCAGCAGTTCATTAACTGTTTTTAGTGCTATAATTTATTTATGTTTTTTATTGTATAAATATCATTTATTTTATTTGACAACGTTGCAATTCAAGTACGAAGTAGAATTTCTGTATTTACAAAACTGAAATGCTCAACTTCTGATAATAATTATTGTTTCCTGTTTGATTTCGATGTAAATTTGCGTAAAATAATATGGAAACAGAAGTTATTCAAAGTAACACTTTAGTTTCAATAAACATAGCATTCTTTGTCGGATATTACATTTTTAAATCAAATAACAGAACCACAGATGTTATGGAAAAACTGCAATTTCACAGATTCCTAAACTTAATTTTAAATATTTCCTTGTTTTGAAATGAAATTTGTGACATGTTTTAAGGTTCGCAGTGGCTAAGGGGAAGAGCCTCGGCTTCGGCACCGGAGGGCTACAGGTTCGGCACCAGATTCTACCATATCTTCGCAGTGTATGGAGGTTTGCCCGCCTAATCCGCTATCCTCACACTGGATTGGTGAGGAAGTTAGAAAAGGGGAGTGCCGGGTTCAGCTTCTATTCATTTATCCCAAATTAGACTACGTGTAGCGCCAAAAAAATAGTAATAAATAAACTAGATAAAAAAAATCTAGTGTTCACGCGTGTGTTTTCTTTTTATAAAAAAAATAAAAAGAAAACACACGCGTGAAGTATATGCATATATTTTTTTATCTGCGCTTATCGAAATGAAATCAATATGATAATCACTTTTTCAACTTGGTGGCCTATTCCCAAAGAGCTTCGGGAACCTTTGAAAATGTTGAACCAACTATTTCCGATCTATTGCATTCCTAGCTAAGGGTATTCTTCGTTTCGAAGTTACAAAAAACTCCGCCAGGCATTTGACGTACTTTCTTTTCTGCGAATTGACATTCACATGCAGTATGTACTAACTATAAATATATAAAAAATTAAAATGGACGGAAAGAAGTGCAAAAACCATAAGCATCGAAAGCAAATAAATTCAAATAAAAAATAAGGAGTCAGTATTGGTACATTCACTATGTGACTACATTTTCTTTCCTTTTAGTTTAAGCTCGGAAGTGCTATTATTATTTTAGAATTGGTGACTGAAAAATTCCTTTTTGCTTCTAGTACTGGCCCAAGCGAGATTTTAAAAAAATTTACTCAGTTTTTCAGAAAAAGTCGCCATCTCAAATTGCTATTTTTTTTAAATTTTTTTTTCATAATTTGAAAGAAAATATTTCATTTTTAAAAGATTATCTTGAGTCAATAGTAAAGATGCAAACGACGTCGCCCAGAAGAGATGGTTTCATTACTTAATTCTTGCAACATCGATTTCAGAGAAGTCTCTTTTTTCTCCCATATAGGTTGCGATAACCTTTGGTTATCAAGCAACGTAGAAGAAGGCAAGATTAAAAATTACGCGAAGTTCCAGATGACGTTCTCTTATCACTTTGGTGAATTACAAATGAAATAAAATGTTATAAATCACGCGATAACCGAGTGACGCAATCCCTAGGTGATAAAGTCTTCTACTGCACATACCCCTTTATCTTGGATCATTCAAATAAGACCTATAAAATGATGTAAATGAATAACAAAATCAAATTAAATAAATTTTCTTTGCTGTTGATTACAGGAAATTTTATACTGCTCTTATTGAAAAGAAGAATCAGCAATGTGCAGAAGAGCATCCTCTTAGATTTGAGTTCATTGAACTTTAGAAGAAAAAGAATTAACGCCTGATATAATGATAAATACCAGAAATAGTTAGTAAATAGTAATTTTATTCCTCTATTAAAACTGGTCCCATTTTTATTTCATCGAATGTTGTTGTTATTTTTCATCGATTTCCTTTGATGTTCGCCGCCATGTTAACAATAAGAGTAAATATGTTTTCAAACAGCCTTCAACAGAACAGTTCTCCATAGTTTTCTAGAATTAGCCAAAATGTCAAGTCTCTCTCTTTCATGCTTTTAAAGACTGTTATTTCCTAATTCCTGTTCTTTAATAAACTGGATACGATATACACTTTAGCTAATAAGATAACGGCTGTCGCATGTAACCAGTTCTCTCTCAACTTAAAACTATTTCTTCCTGGGAATCAACAGCAAAAATCCTTTTATTTTCCGTGTATGGTTGTTGTATGTGCTTCACTGTCGATTCCCTTGCATAAATGAGATAATAGAAATTGTATGGAAATGGCCACTACTCTGGAGAGCGAGTAAATGACCTTTTTTTCAAGAAAGTTTAGCACACGCCCCCCCCCCCTCCCCCCGCGCGCGCAGGTGAAGCGGCAGCCAGCTGGATGGAGGGTAGCAGGCTTGCCGAGGTCATTCACCCGCCGCAGCGAAAGCGCATTTACAAGAAGCAAACATTACCAATTTAAGAAGCTTCGATACACAATCTTTCTCTCTCAGTTTTTTCCCCCCTTGATTGTTTTTAGAAGAATTTTATGCGGGCTTATTAAAATATTATTGTTTCTTTCCATTTCGTGCATGAAACACATTTTCTTAAAAATTATATCGTTTCAAATTCTACGTAATAGCTATTTGGCTATTTCTGAATATTCAAGATAATTTCAAATTTCCAACCGTGGTTTCAAATACAGATTCTCGTCGTAAAGGCTGTGATGTTAATATTCGAATGCGGGCTTATTAAAATATGATTGTTTCTTTCCTTTTCGTGAATAAAACACATTTTCTTAAAAATTATATCGCTTCAAATTCTACATAATAGCTATTTGGAGTATTTGGCTGTTTCTGAATATTCAAAATAATTTCAAATACCGTTGTTTCAAATGCAGATTCTCGTCGTAAAGACTGTGGTGTTAGTACTCCAATTGATTCATTTACTTTCTCAGCGAATATGTAAATTACATGCAGTTTCATATAAATGCCATCATGAAAATAGAACTCAAATGTCAGGGTTCAGTCTTCTTTTATTATAATTCTCGGTACAACTATTTTCGCTGTTTGGTAGGTTACAAGAGCCAATCACTAATGAATTAATATAAATTTCCTTCTAAAGGAAGAAACCAAATTTTGAAACTTTTTCAGCTTTCAAGATATTGTTTACAAATAGTGTTTGCAAAGTAAATTTCGTTCTGAACTTGATCGTCTCTATCCATTCGACACTTAACACTCTGCAAATGGTGTAAATTCTGTGCAACACTGTGGTTTGCAGTAATGAAATACCAAAAGAAAATTTCTTTGATGAATCTCATTTCAAATTTACAGGAGTGTTATTTAAGCTTAAAACTCAAGTGCAGCTGAAATAGTTCAATAGCAAATAATTATCTGGTCTGAAATTCATTCTAGTCACTTCGAAGAATAGTTATGAAAATTTTACACTTTTCCAACATTAGGTTTTTTTTGTTCACTTGCTAAGAATCTGCATACTGAGCATAATATAAATTATTGAAATAGGATTAACATGAAGAGTTAGAACAAACCATTTCTTATGTAATATAAAATAAAAAATTTTGATCAATGCTTCCATACTAACCCTTTGCACTCAGAAATATAATCAGATGTATTATTATACACGGGTGAGTGTAAGGTTTGATTTAGCTCATAAGGAAGCTGAAAATATTGTTATTAATATTTTTCAATTCCTAAAAATTAATTCATCTGTTTTTGCTGTTAAATGGTTTTTCTAATAAACGCTATCCATCAAGAATGTGTAAAAGATGGATCATTCAGAATGTCGAGTCTGACTCGATTATTGTTTCTGAACTGTTCAAAACGATTGTGCATTTTTCATCTTTTATGAAATAGGATTAACATGAATAGTTAGAACAAACCATTTTTTATGTAATATGAAAGAAAAAATTTGGATCATTGCTTTCATGAGAGAAAAAAGTGCAAAGGGTTAACATTAGCAGCTTTGAATTATAAATATAAGACTAACAGTTTACTTCGAGAGTATGAATACGCGATTCCTCAAAAACGCAACAACTTTGATAAATTATATTTGGAATGTTGTCTTTTCACCGTAATTGTAGATCTGTATCAAATTTAGGTTCTAATCGGAAGGAAGGCGGCCAGAATACACACTGGGTTTTCTCTCCACTATACTACGAAGCACAAAATGCGCCATATTCAATACGAGCATACGAGAAATCTGAGGGGAGAACACTCTTTTTAGTTTCTAACCATTTTCAAAGAAAGTATATGGCACTCAAATCAAAGAAAATGCTCTCTCAAGCGACACTCAAATCAAAGAAAAGCACAAAACGCGCCATATCGAATACGAGCAGGGGAGAACACTCTCTTTGGTTTATAACCATTTCATAGAAAGTATATGGCACTCAAATCAACGAACAGGCTCTCTCAAGCGACACTCAAATCAAAGAAAAGCACAAAACGCGCCATATCGAATATGAGCTTACGAGAAATCTGACGAGAGAACACTCTCTTTGGTTTCGAACCATTTTCAAAGAAATAATATGACACTCCATTAAAACCCAAGATACCTGTACAAATAAATAGCTTCAATCCACCGAAAATGGAAGTAGGAAAGGGATAAATATGTTCTGACGGAGGTTTATCCAGAACTATTCTTATGCATTCCGTCAACATGAACGGCTGGAACAGATACGATAGGCAAATCAGGACAAGCAACTTTGCTTTTTCAGAACAAAACGCACTTTTACAGGCCAAGATCACTAGTAAAAAAGAAAAGACGTTTTCTCTTTCTGTAACTTCGCAACGTTTCTTTCGATTGCTTCGGGATCAAGGATTCTGACCTCTTATAGGTCAAAGTCAAACATCAAAAAATAATTTATCATTAGGTAAGGTTTGAAATGTTTCTATTGCCATATTTTTAATATATGCTTCATTTGCTCTGAATGAAAGCTCATTCATAATGCTAATACTTTTCACTGTTACTTTCCGTTTAATTATCTCTTGGCTTCTTGCAGGCCTTCACCACTCATTCTGCAGGTGAATATATAATTCTCAAAAGCATGGAGAATATCAGAAAGATCTCATAATTTTAACAAATTTTTAAGAGTACGGATTCCTTAAAAATGTATCATAGTAAAATTTTGGTTCAAAAGCACTAAAATTTTTGTCGAAAGAAACGCATTCTTCAATAAATATCATTTTTTCTATTAAAGATATAGATTGACATTTTTATGTTGTTTATTTTCTTGTTTCACTCTAAAGGACCGTTCTAAGAAACCATTCCGAGCCCTCTTTAACCGCTTAAGGACCGAATTATTTTGAATTGTCTTTCAAACCTATGGTACTTAGAGCGAGTTAAATCGGGTTACGTCCTTAAGCGGTTAAAAGATAAAAATTCAAACCCTCGATGAGAAAACGGAACAAATATTTTGACTTTCTCGTATACGAAGTACAGACAAAGAAAACAGTTTAATCGCCAAAAATTCGACCAAGAGATTTTGACGAATCTCCACGATTTAGACCTACCTGACTCCGAAAAAATTCAATTTTGGAATTATGTCTATCTGCCTGCGAAAATGATAACACAAAAACTCAAAGAGAAATTTGGCACTCACTCTCTACACAAAAATTACAGATTTCGAATTTTGGATGAAATCCTTCAACGGGAAATCTGTGTGTCTGTCCGTCTGCAAGCATTCGAGCACGATAACTCATAGTCACTACGAGTTATATAATTGTAATTAGTCATACGGTTTTATCTCTAGAATTGTCGATCAGAATCCAATTTTAGACCAAATTCGGCAACGCGTTGACAATCTATCAGTCTCTCTATTCGAGGATATGTGATTTAAAGAAAAGCAACAAGATAGATAAATGAAATTTGGTATATGGCCTTGTCACCAAAATTGGAAATCTATACCAAATTTTGGACCTAATCGGTCTAAGGGAAGAGATCCAAAATGCATTCTCGATTGTCTTCACTAAATTACGAAGCTAAGCACAAAATGAGCCATATAGTGCAAGTATAGGATGAAGTGGAACCTAAGATAGTAACAGTAACCGAAAGTTCTAAGGTCTATTTCAAATGAACAGTTTAAATCAATTTTAAAATTCAAGTGAACGCTCACATTATACTCGAATCTCATTTTTCACTCCCTTATAACAATATTAACGAAATTCATCAACCATTTTTTTTTTTAACGCGAATCAGTTTTTTAAATAGTTTTTAATTACCAAGTAATAAATTTGTTTAATTTTTTAAGCCGATGACCATTCTTTTTGGCAAGACTTTCTGAGAGAATGTGACGGCAAGACCGATGATGTTCAGGAATACCTTGATTTGAGATAAAGCTGAAATATGCAAGATCTTTGCCAACCAGCATGAAAATCAAAAACAAAATAATCCACTGATTCACAGATGGCTATTAAACATTTCGTAGACAAAACTTATAAAACAATGATCGAGTTAATTAAAGCTCTAACTGTATTTTCTCATAAAGCTGTTACAGCAGGTAAAAAAAAAAATTCTGACTAGTATCAAATTAAAACACGAATTGCCGCAATGAATGAAAGGGGGGGGGGCTTCTTTATTTAATAAAATACATTTTCTGAATAAAAAAAATACCTTAAACAGGAAGGTGTCCATTTTTTTTGAATACCCGAATTAGAAGCCAGCGCAAAAATAGACACCCAGATTAAATTTCGTTTTGAAGTAAGAACTCAACTTCTGTTATTTATTTCAAATATTTAAGCCTAACATAAATATCTCAGTGAATGATGAGCGAGAAAGCATCCGATTTTTTTTTTCATTGAAAATTTGAATTTAGAGATATTTTTAAATTTCTCACTATTTGATAATATTTTTGATTTGTCATTCTAAAAAAGCCAATTCTACTATACTTTTAACTTCTAAACTTCCTTTCCGAGATTTCAAAACGAGTTATATTTGAATTTTTTTTCAGAAATAAAAAAAAATGAATGTTAAAACTTTGCTTTTCACATTTTTCCTAAATGTTAAAAATTGATAAACTGCTTTTCAAAAAATGACGATTTTAGTTTCCTACGACATATGATTGTTAAAAATTCAAAAACGGGATTTTTTTAAAAATTTTACAGTGGGTGACTAAGAAAAATGTGATTTTTTTTTCAAAGCTAAGCATCAATATCAAATTTTATATTTTATGGCAAGACTTAAACATTAAACCTGAATATCCAGAGGCAAATTGCTTAATTTATTGCCTAGAATCTTTTTTTTACACTCGGATCATAAGCTTTACAACTAGGAAGGAACTCTTCAGTGAAACTACCCTTTAATAGCTGTTCAACTGAAACTAAGCTGTAGAGAATGAGTGAGATAGATTGCATAGCTATTGTTAAGAAGTTGATTTCCCCCCTCCCCCCCCCAAAAAAAAATCCTTGAATTTAAATTGAATCATTATTAATTTTTTTAATGTAATGAATGTTAATTTTCATTAGTAAAAGATTTGTTTTGTATTCAACCATGGATCGAATAAAATAGTTTACTTCACTATGAATTTGAGCAAAATAAGGAAAAAAAAATTGTGCCAAAATCCAAACCTCCGAACTGCCTTAGAGAAAAGAAACACCACTAACCGAGCTATTTCAGCAGGCACTTCTCTGAATTTAATTTAAAATTCACTAATGAAGAGGCAGGGTGAATTTTTTTCATTAATTCTCAACTGCAATTTTGCCGGAACAGTTTTTAAATGGTTAAATATTATAGGCGGATTAAAATTATTAAATTTTAATTGGAAATATTATAGGCGTTCTTGAATTAAACTAGATTACATTAAAATGTTTTTCTTCAACACTCAAAAATGTATATATGGAAATAATACAGTATCAGATGTTAAGGTGTCTTTAATTTTAGATTGTGAACCAGAATATGAATAATTAAGGATTATGGTTCAATTCCTCGGCATTAATTTGTACTCATCCACAATAAAATAAGATTATTTTAATTCCCTCCACTTTTAAACGTCAGATAGATACTCATACTTTTATTGAAAATAAAATTATTGCATTTAAAAGATAATAAGCAATATAAACCCCGTAAAATAAGGAAATCTAATTTTTATTATTACATTAGTATTTTTAATTATTGTTACTGTTATATCAAAAAAATTTCAGAAGAAAAACATTTTATTGACTGCAATTTTTTATAGACAATATGTAGTGTATGCTTTTTTAGATATTTTTGTATGTCTATTGGATGTATTGAAATTTTAGTTCACTGTCATTTATTTGTTTATTCCAGAAATTAAGGCTTCTCCGTTTATATAAAAGAAGCATTTGTTTTTAAGAGCTGTGTAAGAAAAAAAAATCCCTGTCTGAAAACTGATAGAATTTTTGACACAGCTGTGAAGAACAGCAATTTCTTCATATTTAGGATTTTTTTTCTCCCCAAATTTTTTCATTTTGTTATTCAAATAGTTTATTTCGTTAGATTTTAATTTTACACCTCTATATTATTATGCATTCTAAACATTTTATTTACTCAATTTCTTTTGCATTACCTTTGTTTTCGAGTTATTAAAAAAATTAAAATTATCAAAAAGTGCGAAAATAAAATAAAATTAACTATCCACTCAAAAGATTTTCCAACTGAATAACATTTGATATTATAATAGTAATCCGATTTTTTTTCCTTCATTTCAGATTCACAGTTCCCACAATCGTCATTTTTTAAAAATTCCCTTGAAATTACGAAATACGAAAAGAGGAACTCAAAAAAGAACAAATGAAAATATTAAAATCGCAAAAGTAATTCATTAGAATACATTTTGGCGGATAAACTGAATATGCTTTTCGAGAAACGATGATGAAAACCGAAACAAATCCCTCGAAGCGCAAATAAGAAGAAAAGCGATTCGCTCCTGGCGCCCTCTATTGGCCAATAGTGATCCCAGGCAATGACCTTTGTCAGGTCGGATCTCAACTCTGGTTCATATGTTCACATCAACAATCCAAATACCTTCACCCAAACCAAAGCAATAACCCTATTTATGATCCAGTCAATAATCGTGTATATCAGTAAATGTGATAAATGGTTTCCGAAACTATTTGATCATTACAACAGTGATACATGAGCTCATTTAAACAGCTGTAAAATTCATACACACAGGCTGAAATCAATTTCAAAATATAACGCAACATCACATTTAGAATCAACAAAGTACAATAAAATCAAAACATCATTAGTTGATACCGATTATTTACACTAGAACATATTTTCATTTCTCAATATGACATAATAAAACGTTCACCATTGTAGTTATTTAAAATCACTCAGAAATATGAGAGACACGCATTATGCATAACATAGGAAGAGATACATCGAGCCAAATAAGAAATTTTGAACCCCTGTTCATTTTGGCAATAACATTTTTGAATAATTATGTCAATGACTTTTGGCAACTTTCTCCACAAATTTGAGCTTATCGGTAGTGAAATTGGAATAACTCCTTCTATTTTACCCTTCACTTTCCTTCTTCGAACTCTGAGAGCTTGAACCGTACCTGAAGCGACAATCCGAGGTTCAATGACCCCTGCATTCGCGCTCGCTTACTCTCACTCCTCGTCACCGAAGAGAGAAACTATCACTTTTTCTAAATCATGCACCGCAAAGGACACTCACCAATGATGGAAAAAATAGGCACCACTGGCCTCTGTCCCCCCCAAAGTTCATTACCCCCTTCGCAGTGTCAAGTACAGTGACAAACTTCAAAATATGCAAAATCTGGGAAGGGGGTGATCTCAGAAAGCGCCACACTTAATTAACATCCCATATTTATTTATTTACATAAGAATGACAACAAACATGAAACAATTCGTATCGGTATGTATTTCACCTGGAAAGGAAATATCCTACATATTCACGATAGAATAATTTTTTGCGTATGAGGTCATTCTAGGAAGTAGAAAAAGGTATACAAAAACATTTCACGGAAAAGTGAATTTCTCGGAAATTTCTATTTAGGGAGGCCTTTCAAACAATTTCTCCCAAAAGCGAATGCTAGAGGTCTAATATATGCGAAATTATTCCAAGAAGTCGCAATATTTTCATTTATGAACATGCAACATACCGGAGTTTTGCGTAAGGTCATTGACACCAAAGGAAGAAGTTACTTACCCAGAATCCTAAGTCTCTCTGCCCAGCACCTTGTAACGTCCCAGGGTATCACAGTTATCCAAAATCCATGAGGAAAAAGGCTAAAAAAATTCCTTCGGACACACAAATTTTACTTGCCGAGCACCAAGGGAAACCGTTCAGTAAGCGAGGAACTCCGACAGAGTCTGTTGTGCACTCTCTCGTTCTCTAATCAGATGTGAGGTTCTCTCGCAGCAGACATGTACACACCGATCACTTGATACTCGGACGGGTTGCCAGAAAGCGAGCGTTTTCCCCTTCACTTGGCGACACCTCCCCACTTTCTCTTCGCTTTCGTTTCCCCGGAAATGGGTTGCGCTGGATGGAAAACTAGTGGAGGTTACTTTCTTTCAACTGTACGAATCTAGATAAATAAAAGTGAAAAGTCATAAATAGTTTGTACACTACAGAAATCCGAAACACTGAATAGATT
>BGPR01008922.1:1541-39805 GCA_013235015.1 Araneus ventricosus | reverse complement strand
TTTGTATCATATTCCAAAAATTGTTAATAACTTAAGGAAACAATTAGCTCTGGGCTGTTTTTAAAAATCGTTTCATACAGTCTGAAGGCCTCTCGAGAAGCCACGAGATTTAAAAATTGTTTGCTGATATTTTCATTTTATTTCAAAATAAAATGCAGATAATAAGAGGATTTTGCGCATTATAAAACACTGATCGAATTATTTCTATCAGTCGGTATGAAAAACAAAATGATGAATTTGGTATCTTGTCTTTTCGGGTGTAACGAAATTGTTTTCAGTCTTCGATCTTATATTTCAAATACGGAGCTAAGACGGCTTTATTAATTACTAGCCGCCTTCGGTGACCATCTTGTTCGCCGGGAATGTGATTTCAATTGAATCTTGGATCATTTTATATTCATGGCTGCTTTAATAATGTAATTTTAAACTTCATATTGTGGTTCTTTTAGTGGCCTTGCACCTGTTCTGTTCATTGTCTACATAAATGTCCCTAATAGAATCAAATAACTATGCCATATAACATCTAATTGCACGTTGTCAGCTCCATCTTCACTTTCTTATTCCTCTTGCAAAATATGCATTCGATTTCAACATTAAAAGAGTGCAGAACATTTTATGGCCAGCGGCATGTTAGATGGATTAAAACATGCTGAAAAAAGAATGAAAACATAGCAACCATAATCATTCAGCTTACTGGATAATACGTAATATCCCAGAGTTTGGTTTGCAGATTCCAAAAAATTTTGATGAAATCAAATATGATATAATGTATTACTCACCTTTCAACGATGAAAGAGAAATACGCAATTAAATACTCGTTTAAACAATCAAAACGGTTTGAAAAGTATTGTCGTAAATTATGCCAAAAAATATATTATTAGAGAAAAACTTAATTGATATCAATGAAAAGGTCATTTTTTGTACTTTGAGATGGTGTCAAAATAATTTTTGTGCTGTAATATGTTCCAAAGCTATTAAGGAAAACGCCGAAATTTCGCTTAATTTTTAATTCATTAAAATTTCAAAAAAAGGGTTCCGAGGTGCACATTCCCACACTTCAAAGTATGTTGGTGCCAAATATCGTAGCTCTAGGTCCAGCGGTCTGCCCTATAGAAGACCAACAAACAGACACAAAGGTACGCACACATTCTCCTTTATTAATAGTAGAGATTTTGAGATGTTTTGTTTCTCGAGGAGCAATTGCACGTAATGCGAACGGTTGTAATTGATTTAATATTTGAAGCTTCAAATTCAAAGTCTTCAAATTTTCATTTACGACTAAAATTCTTCTTTTTGTAAATAGACAAATAAATTATTTTTGATATGTAGGGTGATTCAAAAAGAAGTAGTAGATTTAAAATACTTACTTCTAATGAACGACAATAGATAGAGATACATCACTGGATAGAGGAAAGTTCAAAGTTTTATTTCATGCATTTAACAAGAGCTCCATTTGTTATGCGACAAACGTAATTATAACGAAATAACTGGTCCCTGGTTATTGAGCTCACTGTTGTAACAATTAGATCTCGTATCTTGAAGATTATCAGGCATAGGAGGAACATACACGCTGTCTTTTATGTACATCCACAGATAAAAATCGCAAGGAGTAAGAATGGTGCCATACAGATACTGCTGTACCTCAGGGTGGAAGTGAGGTGGAGCAACGTCTTGCATGTAGATAAAATCGTCCCGATCTTGTTGAATTTGTGGAAACAACCCGTGTTGGAGCATGTCCGCTTTTACCGGGATTATCCTGAAGTAAGTTTAGTTATATTTATGTACCGTTTTGAAGCAACACGAGGGCTATTTTCGGACGGACCTCGTCATTTTGAACCGCGGTCAGATGACGAGGACGACACCTGAGTTGGCGCCCCCTCTCCAATCTGCCACACCACACCAGCGGGAGGGCATTAGGCCCCGACCGATTTAGCGTGCACCAGACCCACTTACACGGCGGTTCTTCGGTGTAATCGGGTTTCGAGCCTGGAGCCCTCCAGCCCCGAGGTCGACGCCTTACCACCAGGCCACCGCGTCCCACCCCGACTGCATGAAATAAACCTTTGAATTTTCCTCTATCCACTGATGTAGCGTATTCTCGTTCATTAGAAATAAATATTTTAAGTCTGCTCCTTCTTTTTGAATCACACTGTATACAAGGGCTATTCTTTTAGTCTGAGGTTATGGGGGGTATAGTAATGGATGTGTGGTTGTGTTGGCCACATTGCCAATGAAAGCGCGTACCTCCAGCTAGAATGGTCTGTGCCGAGGCCGGTGATGGCCATTAGGTGACAGGCCACAGTTCCCGTGCTGATATCGCGGCGGCTCGGTCATTCAGAATACCCGGGGCTGAGGTAGGACGGGGTTGATCATTTGCGTTTATCAGTATTTCGTTCTGAATTTAGTTGCGCATTAGCCATGTCTCTAAAATCTTACCAATAGAAGGCCACTCTTGTAATTGATTTCATCTGAGAGATCTCTGTTAGTAGAAAACGCCAGAGGGAATGTTCTGCCCTCGACTTTCTCGTAGACTCACAGAATATGTTGTGTTTTGGGTTTAGTTTCGTCGCATAATGAAGAAAATCGATTCAGATTTGCATTTGGAATGTCTTCCTTTGATTCGATTGGAACTAGAATTTGACGCTTGTTTACAATTTTAGCGGAAAAAAACCACGTACTAAATTTCATATATCTAACTCGCCAGTGGCGACGTTTGGGTAGGAAAGGTGAAGGGGCAAAAAATTTATAGACATCTAAAAGTTCCGGGAGTAAAGGGGGCAGACAACAAAATTTAAAAATTTTGCTAAAAAATTAGCTAGCTTTCCCGAACACTATTGCTTTTTACTTTCTCGTATACGAAGTATACAAAGAGAAAGTATTGTAATCGTCAAAAAGTTCGAACTCGAGATTTTGACGAATCTCCACATTTTAGACCTCCCTGAGTCCGAAAAACACAATTTTGTAATTGTCTGTCTGTGTGTCTGTGAACACGATAACTCGAAAACTATTAGAGATACAGGGATGAAATTTGGTATGTGATCTTTACATATAATTTGTAGGTTTCTATCAATTTTTGGACAAAATCCGTCTACGGGAAGTCTGTCTGTCTTTCTGTCCGCGTTCATGTGAACACTATAACTCAAAAACTTGAATAGCTAGATTGATAAAATTTGGTACACAGTTTTATCATCATGAATGTAAGTTCGTATCAAATTTTGGAATAAATTCGTCGAAGGGTTGATTGTCTGTCGGTCTGTATAATCGCATACTTTTAATCGCAATAACTACTTAACAAAATTACTTAGATAAATGAAATTTGGTATGTGGCCTTCTTACCTTAATTATAGATTTGTGTCCAATTTTTGTGTCAATCGGCTGAAAAAAAGGCGTTTAAATGGCATAATTATTTATTCTAATCCTATTCTCCACACGCATGCGTACTGGTAGCAATCTCTGTGCAAGCGGAAGGATTACGTCACTTTGTCCTTGAGTCAGCAAGAGTGGAACCTAGCCGTGTGTGATAGATGCGTTTTAATCGGTACGCATCTCTTTGAATTTGATTCCTTACCTAAAAATTTTACAATCACTATAATTTGCAATGAAAAACCTTCTGATAGTCATTGGATTCTGGGTTACAGAAGGTTCGAATTTTTTTATCCACAGAGGGAGGGAAAGCAGCACCTTTTTGGGGAAGTATACGAGAAAGTTTAGGGGAGACCACTCCCGCTGGTTTTTATATAATTCCTTCAGTTAAAATAAAATAAAAATTTAGTTATTCTCTAAAATAGTGGGAGGGGGGAGACCTCCTCCTCTCGCCCCCACCCGACTCGCAGCCACTGTAACTAGCTGCGTTTCTGAGTTATTACAGTCACATGCACGTGAATATACAGACTCATAGACGGTCAACCCTTTGGCGGATGTGGTCTAAAATTTGATACAGATCTACAATTATAATAAAATTATATACCGAATTCATATTCCTAGCTCTTTGCGCGTTTGAATTATCCAGCCTACATGCTCAAGGACGGGCAAACAGACAGACTTCCTGCGGACTGAATTCGCGCATAATTTGACAGAAATGTACAATTTACGTGGAAATACCACACACCAAATTTCATTCATCTAAGCTAAGCCGATGCGTTTTTGAGTTATCGTGTACATTCCATACGAGTGGGTCTACCTGGTAGTATATTTGGGAAAAAAATGACTTCAACTTTCATAAAAGTTGTAATAAAGAATTATAATTTAAAAACTAAAACGTAGAAAAGAATAAAAAATAAAAAAATGTACTTTTTAGTGCATTAATTAAATTTTATTTTTGAAAACTGCTTTTATAAAATTTATTTTTATCTCAAATTGTTTAAGAGGAAAAAATTATTTCGTGAAATTTTAAAGAATTCAATGATATATTGGGTATGTATATAGAGGTAAGATTGATTACCACGCTGATAATTTAGAAGTTACTCTACCAAAAAGACAGAATGTTGGATCCTATTTGAAATGCACTTCTTCGATGCAAGAAAATTTTCTTTATACTATATGAACTCCCTATGAGGGGGGACACCACGAGTATGTATATGAGAAGCCGTCGAATAAGTAAACGGGTTCTCGCTTCCTTAGTGGATGTAGTAATGGTGTGGGATTGAATCACCTCCACTCCGATGACGGGACGTACCTCCTGAGGGAGGTGCTGAGCCGTGGCCGGTGAGGGCCATTAGTATGCCACCCTGAGTTTCCGATTAATGTCACGACAACTATCATTCAGATAACCCCAAATGCTTAGGCAGGGCGGAGGTAACTTGACTTCCGATTATACTGTATGAATATCACAAAAGAAAATTAAAATATGTAACATTTAATTCATTTATAGTTGAGTCAACAGCTCAAACTGTATAGATGACAAAGAATAATCGTTCAAATGCTCTTACCGGGAAGCTTGCCTGACCAAAGAGTGAAAAATTCTCTGACCAAAGTTTGGACTGATTCGTGGCGTCTTCTTTAAGCTTTTTTACGAGGAGGGGTACAAAAAAAAGTTTACAAGGATAATTAAAAAATTATTTATCAACATCAGACAGAAAATACAAAAGGGAATTAAGAGGCATACTTGCCGATCACAGTTCCGCATAATCACCAAATCTATTTAAGCATTTATCTGAACGCAGGACCAACTTGTTTAACCCGGCTTGGAAGAAATCACGTCCTGTCGATTGAGCCAGTTTTCGGCGACTGTTTTCACATCACTCTCTGAAGAGAACCTTCAGAGGGTGATGTGAAAATAGATGCAGAGAGAATAAGTGTTCCTTCATTTTCGGAAAAAGAAATAATCATTGGGCCATCGTGAAGCCATCCGACGCAAATGCCCTGGCATGTTGAGTGATGGTGTCATCCTCCTGTATGACAATACCCATACTGCTCGCAAATCTCAAGAATTGCTGCGAAAGTTCAAGTTGGAAGTCTGGAGCCACCCCCTACAGCCCAGATTCGGCGCCCAATCTGGGTTCCAAACACTTACCTGGAACAAGGTTCTCTTCAGACAGTGACGTGAAAACTTGTTTAACCCGGTTTGGCAGAAATCACGTCATGTCCATTAAGCCAATTCTCGACATCTGGGCTGTAAGGTATGGCTCCAGACTTCCCGCTGCTTGAGCTTTCGCAGCAATTCTTGAGTTTTGCGAGCAGTATGGATATTGTCATGCAGGAGGATGACACCATCACTTAACATACCAGGGTGTTTGCGTCGAATAACTTCACGATGGCCTATTATTCCTTTATTGGATTATTACTTTTCCCGAAATTGAAGGAACACTTATTTTCTCTGCAATTGTTTTCACATCACTCTCTGAATGTTCTGTTTAGAGCGTGATGTGAAAAAAATTTGCAGGGATGTGATTTCTACCAAACCGGGTTAAACAAGTTGCCCTGCATTCAGATAAATGCCTAAATAGATTTGGTAATTATGTGGAAAAGTAATCGGCAAGTATGCCTTTTAATTTCCTTTCGTGTTTTCTGTCTAATGTTAATAAATAATTTTTATTACACTTGTAATCTTTTATTTAGATCCGTCCTCGTACTTTCTCGTATGCGAAGTATACAAAGAGAAAGCATTGCAATCGTCAAAAGATTTTACCTCTTGATAAATCTCCACGTTTTAGACCTCCCTGAATCAGACAGAATCATTTTAGGAATTATATCAGTCTATTTGTCTGTGAGAACGACAAATCAAAAACGCAACAAGCAAAACAGATGAAATTCGGCATTCGCTCTTTATACCAAAAGTGTAGATTTCTGTCAAATTTCGGACAAAACCCATCTTCGGGAAGCAATCCGTATTAATAGAAAAAATCATTCTAATTTCAAATATGCAAGTGAAATTTTACATAAAAATTTATTTATTTTAATATTGAGGGCGAAAGATGCACCGAAACAACAGGAATGATGAAGCAATCCGAAACGCACTCTCATTGGTCGAGTCGATTTTGACGTCACATGTGCCTTCCTTCGCATCCTTCTCTTTCGCTACTTTTGTACCATGTTTTAATTCAAGGCGTTTGTACTAGCTAACATTTTAGAAGTGAAGTCTTTGGCTTTTCTACTGTTCAACATTTAATTTCATAATGGATTGGTTTTGTACACGGTAAATCGGATAATTTGCCAAGGATGATTCTGCCAAGGAATCATGGCAAAGAAACTGGACACAAAACTCCGGCTCTTAAATTATCTCATCAGAAAAGCTGTTCGTAACTTCCCTTGAATGCATTCAGTAACTGGAACAAAGCTGTATACTGTACGACAATAGACTTTGCCTTAGGAAAAACGGGTAGGTTCTCAAAGCTACCCGTTAGGCAGCGATAAAGAGGGGCCTTCTTACATACCGAGGAGACGCCACGATTTCTGTCGCACAAGAAAGAATGAAAAGCTAAGAAACTGATTTTGCATGGTCTGTGAAATTTCGTATACCTACCAAAAAAAAACCCACCAAATGAAAACAAAACAAAAAAAACCCAGGAATATACTTATCTCAGAAGTTCTGCTCAAATAAAATTCAGGTACGGCATTTTTTTAAATGCACGTGTGCCTTTGAAAATTAATTTTATTTTATATAGTTTTATTTTACTCTATTATGAAGAATATAATTTATTTCTTTCGTACAAGTATTAATTTTAAGATATTAGTTAATACTAATTAATATGAAATATCCGGTAAAAATAACTTATATAAAGAAACCTATATACATTTATAATAATATTCAAACACGACCGAATGCGACTAATCCAAGAATTTAAGGGCTACCATATACAAATCGGGAATCCCTAGGTGTGGGTGAGAAATTTATCTATCTTTTTTTCACTTGTAATAATTGATAATTAAATTGACTTTTTGAAGACTGATTTTGATTTGAATATATTCATTTAATTTAAATGATTTATTTTGCCTCAAAAATTCTGTGAATTATTTTCTTGCACGACGAATGAAAAGGTTTACATCATCAACAAAATAGTGAATTTAAAGTTATATTCTAATTAATTTTGAATGGTACTGTATTTTTAAAAAAATAAGAAACATTTGAATGTTCATAGAATTAATAGAAGCAGTAAAATAACAAGAGAAAGCTTTTTCAATCTTAAAGAAGTTGGGACCCTCTGTAATCCGCCCCTCAAAGGGTTAAAATATAAATTCCATGTAATAAAATAGAAGGAAAAAACTAATTGAATTTAACTATTTGCTTTAAAATTGATAATTAAAATCTCACCTAATACTTATATTCAAAACAAACGGATATCGAGTTCAAGGCTGTTTTTCACTGTTCTTCGTGATATACAATTTTAATAGATATAATATAGATAAATTACTCATCGGGTTCCGATTTAGTTGTATCAACACATTTAGGAACAATACAATACTTGTATTTTTCCGACATTATTTTATCTGATGCGATAGTCGGAAAATATAGAAAAAAAGCAAAATCTCTACAGCGAGCGAACGGGAGCTTTCCCCTGTTTGGGCACGTGTGACGTCAGACCCGCTTCGCGCCAAAATGAATTGTTTTTCCCGCGTCATCTGAGAGGCGAACATTGATTGCAAATATTAAAAAAAACTTCCTATAATTTTTTAAATGTTATTGTTCGTTTCGAAGCATTTTCAATCGATTAGAATAATAATAATAAATGCTGAAGTTCCCCATTGTAGATTTGTGTCAACGTGTTGGATGTTTGCCGATCTGTCTATTTGTGAGTATGTAAACATGATAATTCAAAAACGCCAAAAGCTAAAAGGATGAAATTTGGTATGTGATCTTGGCACCAAAACTGGAGATGTGTTCAAAATGTTGGACCCAATAGATTGAAGGGAAAAGGTCAAAAATGCACATTCGATCCTCTTCACACCAAATTCGAAGTGTTTTGTGAGCATAAGATATAGTCGAAAGGAGAATACGAGGCTGGTTTATATAAATTTTCAATAAATTACTTCACAAAGTTTCATATTAATAAATACAAGCGCAACATAAATATGAAATCCCATCTCACGATGATATATATACATGCTCTGTTTTGTGGACACGTGATGCTTTAATATTGCAATTAAATATTTCAAACCTAAACAACTTACTCGTTAAATGATCGATTAAATTGTTTTTTTACAAGAAATAACCTTTAATCCTCATTAATCCATAAAAAGGCCACATTTTATAAGTGCGCTATATCAATTATAGAACACTATTTAACAAAAAAAGACGGGTTTTTTTTGTTTTGTTTTTCTGGGTCAGGAAATTTTTTCAAAGCATGCTGCGATAAAAATGAGGAGAATTCTCGGTTTTATACCAAGATAAGGTGGAGGTAAGAAGGTACCGGTTTTGCAACATCGCAAATAGATTCTGACTTAGAACGTTTCTGCTAGATATATAATTTCCCTCTTTTATACTATTCGAACATATTGACACGCTCAGTAGACTTTAACCTTTAAACGGGCATATAAAACTTGCTAAAAATAATCACTTGTTTAAGTGTAAAAATTAATTGATAAATATGAAATTTCAGGAACCCGGTTCCTCATCACGTTTGGGTAAGTGGGCATGACCTTCTAAAAATAGAAAAATAATTCACTTTAGTGAAAAAATTTGCTTTTTAAAAAATTAATTCACTTTTAAAAAAGTTATTTTTACATTTAAGAGCTGGTTTGATGATTAAGAAATAAAAATGTTCATATCTTTACTGAAGTTTTAAATGAGAGAGGGTCGCTGACCTCTGAGAGCGTCTCAGATACTCTCAAATATATCTGATTATATCTCAAAAATGTGTTTCACTACTTGTAATGAGGCAGTTATTGAATCTTATATACAGCGGCGGCTCGTCAGCTCAGAAACTAGCAGTGCTGCAAAAGTTGTATAGCCCTAAGTTGCAGGAAATTTCGTGCTGATTATTTTGGTGTATAATGATTATATACTAAAAATACTAATTTTTAAGTTATGAGCAAAAACTGGAGGAAATATTTTTCATGCTTTTTGGCCATAACTAAATTTCCAACAAAAATTTTTGATGGCAAACCTCAGATTTGTAATCAGTACCCAAAATACATAAAAGAGCAAAAAATTACATGTCCTCCTGAATTTGATTTAAAAAAACTACTTAATGACTAGACTATTGAGAGAAAGCGAAAAAACTCCAAATGAGGAAGGCAAAGGCGGAAGTCGCGCCAAACGAGAGCTGTGCAAAACGCAGCTCAAGGGCATCTTATTTCAAACGGAGGATGGGATGCTTTTTCTCTCGACTGAGCGCTGCGCGTTGCTCAGTGATCGAATTTTGATCCTTAGGACGGGCAAAACTCTATGCAGATCTGGTCTGTCTCTCTCTTAATTCTTCGTCGATTTTCCGTCTCCCTTTTACGTTTTTCATTACTTTTTTGTCATTTTCGTTGATCAATGAGCTCTCAAAGTGGAAAAGTAAGCCAATTAGAAAAAAAACAAAAATACAAACTTTTTAAATAATTTCAGGGTGGACTGCAGCTCTTAAAAAAGGATGAGATTTCCTGTTGCTTTTGAATTTTATAACGAGAGAATGCTTACTGTTTACCAATAATATAAAACAATTTGATGAACGACGCAGTTTGAAGCTGATCAAACCAGAGGCCTACCTGCGTGAAATGGACCCCAAGAAAACACCAAAACAACGGTCCCCCCCCCCTCCTCCTTTTTTTAAAAAAAACCTGCAATCCAGATATCCTCCCGCCCGAAGCTTTATGTTCGGGAATGCCAAGATTGAAATTGCAATTAAACTTAAATAACAATATATATAAAAAATTTTGAACTAATATGATTTACATGTTACAAACTAGCACCTTCGGTGACCAACTGGTACATCCATCAAACTGAATGTATTAATTTAGTAATGTCAACGAAATTTAGTTTAGTTATTGTTCTTATTTAATTTTTGGTGCGCTAAAAGTTTTAATTGCCACAAACAACAAAGAAATAAATTTTAAAATACGAAAAAAAACAGTGCTCAAAAATGTATTACTTTTTAAACTAAATCTTGATGCATAAACCAAATGAAAGTGTACTGAATGTTCTGCAACTGATAAAGCTAATGATTTAGGCTAACTGTTAAAAAAAGCGTTATACAGAATTACTTTCTAGAAATGCACAACTAAACAAATTTAGAAAATAAAACAAGTAACAACAACCATATCTGAATCATTCATCTACATAAAAAGTACATCGCGTATCAAACCTAATTTTGAAATATATATCATCATATGCTCATAATAAGAAGAAGGGGCGGAAATTATGGCATCCATAAGCTGTAAAATATCTAAAAAGGCTAAATTCTTGGATATCTTATCCTTCTACATCTGATCTATATAGCGTTTTTTAGCCATTATAGTCGCACATTATTTTAATGGTCATTAAAATAATTGCATTTATGAGATGATTAAATTGCAAATTGAATCTATTTACATCGCATAAATTAATGACAATAGATACACTTAAAAGAAGGAGAGTATTTTTCTTATCAAATGCAAAATTAAATATCTATAGCTTTAGAAGTTATGAAAATCTCCTAAATAATTCATGCACACTTAATAAACATCACATGGCAAATCTAATGCTGAAATAAGAAATACCTTATGCTTAAAATCAAACAAAGAGAGAGAAAGAAAATCTAATATTCGCAAGATATAATATCACATACTGCATTTTCATAGCTTAAAAGTAAATAAAGTTGAAAGCAAAATTCTTGATTAAAAAGTTAACTGTGATATAATGATCTTTTTCAACAGAAGAAAAACAAATGACTTAAAGATACGATGAAGCAACGAAATAAGTTCGACTTAAATTTCAACAATAAAAACACCTGTTACAAATCCTATTTTAAAACATTTTTAAAAAATTCACAAAATTACGAAAAAATTGCGCAGAACCTAAATCATTGCAAAGATAATTTTTGGAATTTTAAGATGGTTCAAAAATTACTTTTGTGCAATAATATTTTCAGAAGTTTTCACCAAAAAACACCGAAATTCTCTTACTGTCCATTTAATTAAAATTATAATTAAAGCTTCGAAAAACTCTCTTAAAACAAATGTGTATTTCATTGATCTAATTTAAAATAAACAAACTTAAGAAAAGTATAAATAAAACTCTCAATACCACTGAAAAAAACATATGTAGGAAAAATAGTGAAAAAATTATATACAGTAATTTTTTATCCACTGAAACACTGAATGTTGATAACTTGGAATGGACTCCCATTACGCTTCAGCAAACAAGTAGAAGTAGTTTTTACCGTGATTTTACTCTGCTCTTTGAAAATAAGAATCGCATTTTATCCCTAATTATTTGTCCAATTCAGCGAATTCCGAAATTCAGAAGAAGACAGTATCCAATCAGCATGAATAAGGAGCTATAACATTTTATCTCCATGTATACCATGTGGAATTAATCGATATATTATCCTCCTTTTTCTAAAAGGATCTGAGGATGGTCAAATATACCCCCTCCCCCATTCAGATACAAATCTTTGAAAAGGACCTTAACGAGCGTTCTCTTTCACAGATAGAGCTTTTGATCATTAAATCTCTATAACATAAAGCTATTCGTTATTTTCCTTTGAGGTACCTATCTTGACTTGGTTCCAAGGTTGTAAAAAGAACTGTATCCTATATATTCTACCACACTTGATTAGAACCATTTCAATTTTTAAGAATCTGGGAAATAAGAGTGTAAAAATATATACTTTTCTCTTAAATGCACCAAACTGATTCCTCAGTTTTGAGCTCCCTGGTAATGGAGCCCAGGGTTATTGCCTTGCCTGCTCTACCCTAGTTACACCACTGGGACAAACAGTTGCACGGCGAAAAAATAAACTTTTACAGAGTTTTGGTTTGCTTTCATAGAAACAAATCTCCGCTCATGGTGAAAAGAATTTATAACCAATTAGGTAACTTTTATTTAATATATCATTTTGTCGTTGCATAATACTTCACAAAAAATATTTCAATGATCAACTACACTGCAATTAGATAAGGAAATGAAGATCATACAAAGAAAGTAAAATATATATATATATAAATAAAAATAAACTCAGAGTTAATTGAATATAGCCAACAACAAGCAAGGAGTCCATTCTAGTCCGCTTTTTCAAGGGCTAATAACTATTCGAAATGGATACAAAATAATAATTGGGAAATTTTTCTGTAAGAAGATAGCATTACGCTAAACATAGCTTCTTATTATGAATCCATTTCGAATAGTTCTTAGCCCTTGAAAAAGTGGACTAGAATGGATTCCTTGTTTGTTTTTGGTTATATTCGATTAACTCTGAGTTTATTTTTATTATTGGGGGGGGGCTTTCTTTGTATGATCTTGATTTGTATTGTTCTCTGTTTTTTGTTTTGCTGCTGCAATTGCGCGCAACTTAAACATTGTATTCATTTTATCTAATTTTTCTAAATTTTACTCTATAAATTGTGTTGTTTATAAATATAAATAATATTAGTTTTTTGTTGTTATTCTAGTTTAAATTTTTGTTAAGATTCTTTTTTAAATTTATTCTACTTTTTCTGTTGATTGCTTTTTAGCAATTAGATAAGCTAATTGAGCTCCAGAAAGAAATGAAAGCATATAAATTTCAGAAGAGTATAAAATATTTTCATATGCTGCTGTTTAGCACTACATTCATAGTTTTATATATTAAAAAATGTAGAATTCTACTTTCGTTCCTTTCCATCATTTAATTTTGAAGTAACATTTTTGAATTGTTAATAGATTAATTTGCTTAAATTCATCACATATGTTTATTATTCAGAATAAAGCTTAAAGGTTTTAATCAGTGTTCAATGCTCATTTTCTATCTTCGCAATGATTGAGATTTCTGGATTAATTCGATAGATGCAATTCAATAAAAACAATTAAATCTATGGATATCGAATCCATAAAGTATATTTTCTCTTATAGAAACGCATCTGAAAAGTTGCCGTGAAAGCATACTCCAACTCAGAATAGTTGCAGTGAAAGCATATCTTATCCCAATTTTTGAGTAAAAAGAATTAGAAATCACTTATCAGTTCATATTTTTATATTACCAGCAATTGACTATAGTTTGATAAAATCTATTCTGAAATGTTTTATTATTTTAACTATAGCTTTTACACTGTATTTCTATATTTTTCAATTCTTCATGTTTTCACTTTTAAAACTAAAATCAAACAATAATCATCTGTGTTTTATGCAAAATACATTTTTTTAATTTTGATATTCAACTGGCATTCATTTGTCACATGTCTGTTTATAAAATTCCTAAAAAAGTGCCTTGATGAAATAGTTTTTTTGAGAATGGATATTTGTTTTTCAAATATAAATCATACAGTAAACGCTGTATAAAACGGACTCTGTAAGAAACGGAATCCTGTCTTAAACGGAAAAAATATT
This sequence comes from Araneus ventricosus, assembly GCA_013235015.1. Classification (NCBI taxonomy): domain Eukaryota; kingdom Metazoa; phylum Arthropoda; class Arachnida; order Araneae; family Araneidae; genus Araneus; species Araneus ventricosus. The sequence goes on along the minus strand of BGPR01008922.1, from coordinate 25,881 downwards.
TAGTTCTATCGGGAATCCTCTTATACTATTTAGCCCTGTCTAAAACGGAACATTTTTCTAGTCCCTTTAGATTCCATTTAGTACAGGTTTTACTGTACATGAAACATTTTTTGTAGATAGCTTTTGTACCATCTATTGTAAATTATTAATTGAAATTACTAAACTAAACAGCATAAACGAATAGTTTTATTGTAAAGTGAAAGACAGTGTTGATTATGTATATGTTATGTTAATATATTTTGAAATTTTATCATAAAATACACAAATATATTTTAGCAACAAATCATAGTAGGAATATTTAATATTAAATACCACATTTCCGACTTTTATCATATTTTGATATTTAGTATTAGACTGATTCTCGCCTCGATTCGTCATTGAGAATATTTGAAAAAAGCACATAAAGAATTTTACTCTTAAACCAGATTGTGAAACACGATCGAAAAGTAAACTTGAGGCACTGAAACCTTTGAAAAATAAATTTGTTCGAAGTTTGAGCTTCATTGAAAGAGATATTTCAAGATTATCTTTTATCGTTGTAAAATGGCCATACTATGAAAGTAGAATCGCATGTACTTCTTTTAAAAGTAACTAAGTCGTAATTCACTACATCTTTAATTTTGTGGTATAAAATCATTTTTAAAATAAATGCGTCCAGAAAACAACTATAGAATAAAAGCAATGAAATGAGCAGTGAATTGAATAGTATAAATGAGACGAAAAAATTCTTGGTTAATGCTTAAAATGCTAATAATTTTGAAAATATTTTGGTTGATGTGCGAAAGTTGCTGTGGTTTTTTTAAACCAAATTTGAAGAAGAAGAAACTGTTCGACTCGAACAAAAGAAACAATTTATAAGGATCAACCTATTAACAATTTCAAAGAAAAATTTGATTGATTTATATTTCTCAATCAATGATACCATTATTGCAAGTGTGTATGATAAATTTGCTTTATCGTTCACAATATTTGTTTTGATATAAAGTTGTAACTCCGGATAAGTTCGTATTGATGCAGGTCGCATGAATACGAACATCATCATTTTTTTGTCTAGGATTGCAAAAATATATTAACTTAGGAATACAGAATATATTACTAAGAAAACAATATATTAGTAATTTGGAGTGACAGAGCACTTCACACACACACACATGGGAAACTGAGCCTTCCCTGTATCAAGTTGCCCCAAATCAATTTTAGATACATGGGAAATTAGGTTCCCCTTTATAACTTTTTTTATACTAAATAATAGATTATAGGTAACTTTAATAATAGGTAACTTAATATAAAGTTATCGATAATAATATCGATAACTTTAATAATAGATCATTTAAAGATAATAGATAACTTTTTAAAATCATATTCTAAATATACTAGTTAAATATATATGATGTCTTTGGGTATTTACCCAAAGCCTAGGTAAATATCCAAAAACTGGGTATTTTTTTTTAAAGACTTTGCTATTGGTGATTTAAAATGAAACATAATATTTATAAACACCCCGAAACTGGATACTTTGCAAAAAAGTATTTGCAAATGATGCTTCAAAATGAAACTTAATGAAACTTTAACTATTATAAAGTTTTTATAAACATATAATTTATAATATTTTTAAGTTGAAGTTTTAATCAATTTTTTGAAAAACAATTTCTATCAGGATCCAGAATAAAAACTTTAATGGGATAGAAGGATAGTTTACCTTTATTGGTTGGAACCAATCATACTTAGAATGGAATAATAATTTTGAACACCGTTTATATTATACAGATAACGCCAGTGAAGCTTCTGGTTCATAATTTTCACACAATGCCATTCTACAAGTTACCCAATCTTATTTTGATTTAGTGAAGAGTTAGCCACTCACTTTATATGTATTAATATTACAGTAAATTTTATGATAAAATGTTAAAAAAAAAGAACCTGCTTGGAACTTTTTTAATGTTAAGAAGGATAAATGTGTACAATGTGAATACTGTAATGTTGAGTACAAACATGTCAATATAAGCAAAATGTTTCAATGTCCTGAATGGTTTATAGAATGGATATTAATAATCGTACGAAAGCTCAGAGAATTGACTACGGCTTTTTTTATGAGCATTGTGTCTTGCTCCTTTTTTTTATATGCTTCTTGTCATTGGCTAATACGAGTTGTAGACTTTTTTTGCCATGGTTTGGAAAATAGAGTATGGGTGCAATAATGTTTCATTTTAGGAAACTTTCAGATTGTGAGTGAGGTAGTGCAATAAAAAGATTGACTCAAATTCTGAACTCTTCGGAATAATTACCTGTAGGCTGGATTTAAATTAAACTTAGTTCATTATTTTCTAATTTATATTAGAATCAAAGTTTATGAATGTTTCGAAGTTTAAAATTGTGTGCTTATTAAAAATTCTTGGAAAAGGAGCATTTTTGACAATTTTATATAAAAAAATTCTACCTGGAGAAGTAATCAAAATGAAGCGCTGAAAATGCTTAATTTGATATTTTATGGGGTTTGTTGAAAACGACTTTCGCATTATTTTTTCAAAATTAAACAAAAAAAAAACGGAATCGTAATACAAAATTTTTTGTACTTATCCCTTAAGCCGGGTAGCAGCCTTCAAAATCACCAGTACAGGAAAATATCCGGTTTCTCGCCAACTTCACAGCCTAAAGTTGTTCTACTTGGCGCACTTTCTAAAATAACGCGACTCCTGAACGAAATTGATTGTGATGGGCCGAATGTGAAATTGAAATATATACAAGTTAATCAACCTTTTTACGGTTTTTTGTTTGAATTACACTGTAATTCTATTCTATGTTTTTACTGATTTTAATTACCAAAGCAATGAAAAACAAATTACAAGGACAAATATATTAATTTGATGCGATATTAAAAAAAGTTTCTTTAACTGCAATATTCTGAAACAGAAAAAATAGAATTATGGTGTACTTTTAAGGAGTAGATCTCTACTGAAGACATCTGTGCGCGAGAAAAGCAAAAACTAACTCATTTAATTCATTATAAAAGTTTACTATACCGCTTATTTTACATTTGCATAGAGTTCAAATAATTTTACAATTATCCGTAAAAATAGCTGCATAAATTTTCATGTCTACTAAAATATTGCGTTACCATCATGAAGTACGTAAGTTAGTAGAGTTAAAGTTTTATTTTAGTTATAATAACGTCCCGTTTTGAAACAACTCGAGGGCTATTTTTAACCGCGGTTAGATGACGAGGAAGACACCTTAGCAGGCGCTCCTCTCACCAAGCTTCGATCCAAGTCAGATGTGACATGAATCAGGCCCACAAACATGGCGGATCTTCAGTGGAATCGGGTTTCGAACCTGCAGCCCTCCCGCTCCGAATCTGAGACCTTACCATTAGACCACCGCTGCCCGTAATGTAAAAAATAAACGTCCGAAATACATACTCGGTCTTCTTCACTTCTACGAAGCATGCAACATGCCATATTGTGTTAGTATACGAGATAGTCGAGGGGAGAACACTCCCACCGGTATTTAATTACGAATAAAGCGCCTTTTAGACTGAGATATAAATAAGAGCTTAATTTTAATCCAGAATTTATGTTAATTAATTCGGCATGTTTAAAAAACATATACTAACGTTTTATCATAATTATTGTTATAAATTAGTAATAGTCCTCTTCCACTCGAGTTGGAGGCCGCGATGGCTTGGTGGTAAGGTCTCGGGGTTGGAGGATTCCAGGTTTGAAACCTGATTCCACCGAAGAACCGCCTGTAAGCTGCACGTTAAATCCATTGGGACCAAATGTCCTCCCGCTGGTGTGGTGCCTGCAACTCACCCACCTAATTGGCTTAAGGCCGGAGGGGAGGAAGAACCAGTAGGATTTATTCAAAAAATTTAAGTTACAAACTGCACAAAAGTGGAGATTAGTTACATCGAGATATTCTAATTAAGTACAGTAGATCAACCAACGTGGAAGACAAACCTCTCGGCTAGGAGAATTATTAATACAGGAGCGAAGTATAATTTCAAATACTACCCAAGGGTTCAAAACTGCATTTAGTCTCATTTTTTAATGTAGTTCATTTCTTTTGTTTTATGTTTCCCCTCCGGCCTGTGGAAGGCCTTACACCCTCCTGGGTAGGCTGGGCCGGAGCGGGTTGTAAATAAATAAAATTTAGTCTCATTTTATAAATGCCAAGAAACACACAGAATGAAAGAAAATCCACACTCAAACTCACACACACAACAAACTGGCACTCAATAATTAAACCCCAGAATAAAAACTCTAAAACCACAAATACCCATCTAAAGGACCCATTTAATGAGATTTTATATTCTGCGCCCACTCATGGGCGGCGGCGCAAAACGATATAAACACAGAACTCATTAGCCACCAAAATTGTTGGGGGAAAGTTAATTACAATAAATACCAAGGTGCATTCAAATTACATATACTAAAAATAAACATCGCCAAATTTAAAGCCAAAACCTTAAAAACACACACACAAAAACCCAAACACACAATCACACCAAAATAAAAACCTATGTTCCCAACAGACACTGGGTGAGAGCAAGGCCCAGGAATCTGCAACACTGAAAAGCACGACAGGACACCCGGCGCCGAAGTCCCAACAGTGCATGTACAATGCAAGGGAACCCGGAGTTCAACACATGACGCCTCCAAGAAAATATTTGGTCAGCTGAATATTTCAAGGTTTAAAATTTTTAAGATACAACAAGGGAATCAACTTAATAAAATACATCTCTATATATACAAAGTTAAAATAGTAAAAGAAGAAAATAAAATAGATCTCTATATATACAAAGTTAAAATAATAAAAGGATCACAGGTCTGAAATCTTAAAACCAAAAAACTTCAGAATAAAACACAACTTATACACAATACATGAGGATAAAGGTAAGAGTCACAGACCCACCAATCAAGGCAAGTAAAAGATAAGGCAAAAAGGTACTCACAGTATGGTGAAGATAAAATTTTAAACCTGCTGAGATGGCAGGGAAAAGGTCCATGCCCTGTGAAAAAAGTAAATGATTGTCTTATTTTTGACTAATAATTTATCGTCCTCTCAGGGAACATAACCTCTGAACCGGACTCCAGAAGCGGTCTAAAATTGATCATAAAATTCCCTCGAATCTTACAATAATTTTTGTTTTAATTGAATTTTAACGTAGGAATAAGGGAGAAGAATATTCATTATTTCTCTGTCAATGCCTGCTAGTTTGGCGAAGCGATCGGCAAGCTCATTGCCTGAGATCCCGACCTGAGCCTTCATCTAGGCGAGCCCCACCAATCTCTCCGCCAAGTGAAATTTTTCTTTTATACCATTAACGAATTTGGATTTGGCCCTGTGGCCCTTGAGGGCATCGATGGATGACCTACTGTCTGAAAAAATGTTAATTTTATTATTTGTTTCAACAGCCCAGGCAGAGGCCGCTCCAAGAGTAGCCGATTCTTCCTGTAAAACAGTATTATCAGTATTTAACTTGTAACTCAAAATATTTTGTTGAATTTCATCTTTGAGGATGCACACGGAGAACCCAACACCGCCAGCGATCTTGGATCCATCCGTGTACACCTCAAACGCATTGACATTCAGTTCTTCTGGGATGTCAAGTACTCTAGTATTTAAATTTATTTGTGAAAGAAACAAATGAGAATCTAAGTTGTTAATGTCAATCGATCCATCGAGCCCCAAGCGACTGGTCCATATTTGGAATTTTAGGAAATCATATTTTGCTTTTAGATGGATTGGAGAAATTCTGGCCAGAATGTTATGCGCCTGCGTTGCTGTAGTTCGGTATGGTCTTAAAAGTTCCATTAAAAAGACTCTCTGTATCGTTTGGAGACGTTTTATTTTCTCTATTGTTAGAGCCCCGCCCCAGACACCATCGCCGTAGAGCAGAGCAATAACTGTAAAATAACAAGATTTAACAAGTTCTTTATTAATGCTCCAATTAGGTTTTATTATTTTATTAAAATTACTTGCCAGACTATAAATTTTAGTATGGAGAGACATAATGTACATTACCAACTTTGATGCTCTCTTACCGTTAATTCTAAAAATAGCCTTCCTATTAAAAACATTTTGTGCCCGTCTTTGTATAAAATGAACGCTAGATCTAAATACAGGACCCTGACACTTGTTGACCGACAGATCAAATTTAAGCTCTTTTAACTGATTAGCAATGTCATTGAGAGCATTATTAGCGTTATATTCAAGTTCTTTTCTGACTCTACCGGCCGAAACAAACGCAAGGTCATCAGCAAAAGCTTGTATGAAGTAATTATCATTGTTAATGTCTGGTAATTGATTCTTATAAAGGTTCCATAAATTTGGAGAAATGACCGAACCCTGGGGGCAGCCTTTATAACAATATCTCTCCACCTGTAAAATATCATCCTTACACAGTTCTGTGCTAGTGTGTTGAGGAAGTTTGGAGATGGGGTGCCAGCTAAGGTGTCGTCCTCGTCATCTGACCACGGTTCAAAATTACGAGGTCCGTCCTAAAATAGCCCTCGTGTTGCTTCAAAGCGGGACGTAAATATAACTAAATCAAACATCCACTTGTGTTACAGTGAATGTTCACGCCCCTACGTCAGTGCGAAAATTCTATTTGTTATTATTATTTGCATTCCGAGAAGGCGTATTTTTCCGGGAATTCTTCAAGGCAGAAATTTTCATTGTACTTATTATACACTTCCTTAGTTTAGTTATATTAACGTCTCGTTTTGAAACAAAACGGAGGCTACTCTGGGAGAGAGGTCGGATGGCGAGGCCAACACCAAAGCCGGCGCCGACCTCTCCAAGTTTCCGCGCCACATCAGCGGGAGGACGTTTGGCCTCCTATAGATTTAGGCTCGTATGCATGGCAGGTGTTTCATGAGATCGGGCTTTGAGCTCGCGACCCTGTGGTCCGAAGCTGAGACTCTGCAACGAGACCAGCGGGCACCCTGTACACTTTCGCAAATGCGAGATACACTTTTGCAGATCTACACTATTCAGATCTTTTATTGATTCGAAAGAAATTCCTTTAAAGCCGCGAGAGACTTAAAAACCATTCATCTCCTGAATAGAGCAAATCAAAGGTGTTTCAGCTATCTTTTCTTTGTATTTTCAGGATTTAATATAGCTTGATTTGAAGCTGCTAAAATCAAAACCAGGCTTTCAGAATGTAGAAACAAAATGTGTTACAGTTTAAGTAGATTCCTCTAAAGAATAAAGCAATATTTCTCTTGATACGACTTCTCGAAAATTTCAGAACATTTCTTTCGATCATGGTCCCTATAACTCGAAACCACCCCTCGCTTAAAAGTTTATATATACAGTGTGTCCCACAAAAGTGGAACAAACATTTATTTCTTAATTATTGCACCTAGACATATCTTCCAATTCCAAAGTTTCATCAAATAAGGTAAGAATTTGCGTGCAAACACTTTTGCTTCTTTGGAGGTTGAAAATAAAAAGTTAAAAAATTAAATTTGTATGCTTTTCCCATAGAGCAAAAGTGTCAATGAGTAAAATATTTCCCTTACACTCATCTGTACATAAACTAAGTTTCGCGATTCTATCTGCAAAACTTCCTCCGGTATATTAATTTTTAAACTTAAAGGGGCTGCTCACAAATTTATATGAAGATTTTTATTGCAGAAATGCAAATTTATTCAACATAGAAAAACCGCGAAATGCCAAATATATGTCTACTAATACATCATTCAATCATCATGGACTGAAAAAATTTGCCAATGACGCTTACTGTTACTCAGTTTCATTGGTAGATAGTTGCAATTATCGACCTGATAAATAATGAAAGGACAGCTTGAGAAAATTAAATTTAACGTAACATAGAAAAATAGCCTAATATCGGGCAAGAATATTAAATTATTTGCTCTCAGCGTTGTGCGCATTATGAAGTTTTACCTAAAGGCAGTAGCGAATCGTCCATTAAGGCTGCAGAGTTGCAGAGCTCACTAAAATTATTCTAAAAATTCGAATTTTCATTTTAATTCTGATTTGCTTACTTCTCCCTTCTTTTATAACACTGCTTGTTTCTGAGCAGAAGAGCTGTCACTGCTGATACCGTAAATATTTTTCGAAGGTTCACAAGGTGAAATAATTTTGCAAATACTTCATTTAATGTATTCTTTAACTATTTTTTAAATTTAAAAAGAGTTAAGAATACATCGTTATTTCCTAATTCCACCCTTTTAATAACTTATTGAAATATGTATATAAGCCCTCAAATGTACATCGAAAGACTGGATCAACAGCAGTAAGAGGTATGGAAAAGTGATCTAAGCCAATAAATTTGTCTTCTTATATCTCTGTAAGTTTTGCAGATAGAAGCATGCAACTTTGCATGTAAATAGATGAATGCAAGATAAATACACTGGCCTCCAAAAGCTGAGGTACAACAGGTTTTTTATGTCTAATTTGCAAATGAATGAATATAGAAACAACAAAATTTGGAGGAAATGTGCACTAAACAGTTATTTATTGAATGCGACATAGGAATTTACATAAGTTAAACGCAGAAATGATTTACAACAAGAAAAGCACTCTTGGTGGAAAAGTCCATTCTCGGAGAAAAAAGTTCATCACAGTTTTATGTGATAAAATGTCATAGAAACATTACAAAAATGGGTTCTAATAAGGAATGTGTCCACCCCTAACTTGAATTCATTGGCGGCATCGACTTTCCATGCTGTTAATTAAGTTGTCGGACACCGAAATGGGAAGCGAAGACCAGACACGGAGTAAGCCTTGTTCCAGTCCATCTAAAGACCTTGGAGGAGGACTTAAAGCAGCAACTTGTTTGCCAAGATAGTCCCAAAGATGTTCTATCGGATTCAGGTCTGGAGATTGAGCTGGCAATTCCATTCGCTCCAAACCGTGACCCTCAAGATAGTCCTCAACAACCACAGCTCGGTGAGGTCTTGCATTATCATCCATTAAAATTAAATCGCTACCAACAGCACCGGTATATGGGCGGACATACGGATCAAGGATCTCATTCCGATATCTCGTACTAGTCAGAGTTCTTCCATGGAATACATGCAGGTCAGGGTGACCACCGAGTGAGATCCCTGCCCAAACCATGATTACACCACCTCTGTAACTGTGTCCTTCAAGAGTGTTGGATTGATGGTATCTGGTACGTTGTTCCCTCCAGATCAGCAGACGCCTTGAATCGCTCTCCAGTGAGAATATGGACTCGTCTGTGAAGAGTACAGAAGTCCATTGCTGTCTGGTCCAGGAAACGTGTTCTCTTGCCGAACATAAACGGGCCCTTCTCTGCCGTCCGTTGAGGGGGACACACAACTGGTCGCCTTGCATAGAGACCTGCATTGTGGAAGGCGTCTTCGCACCGTAGTAGCGGCGATTCTTCTCTCTGATGCTACAAAGTGGTCTACAACGAGCTGCGGCACAGTAGTGCTTCTTCTTCTTCGGGTCGAAAGAGCTAGAAAACGATCTTCTGCAGGTGTTGTAATTAGTGGTCGGCCTGAAACATGTCTTCTGGACACAGAATCTTCGGATTGATATTGATCCCAGAGTCGTTGGGCCACACTGCGAGACACATTGAGACGTCTAGTAGCATCAGCCTGTGACAACCCCATTTCGATCCATCCGACCGCTCGCCACCTTAACGAATCAGGCAAACGACTTCTCCTAGACATTGCTAGACTCTACCGGATACTGTCATCGAAACTTCCAACAACAGTTGAAAATCAACAAAACTTACACACGAAATTACGAAAGCTTGATATTTGCATATTTTTCTCTCACTCATATATACCTGTTCTTTTCTATAAAATAAAATTGGTAGCTATCGTTTTTGCATAAGTTTTTTTAAAGTTCGTTATTATCATTCATATAAACTATGAATTTTTATTGTTACTGCCATTTTTTTATGGTGAGCTTCGAAAAGCATGTTGTACCTTAACTTTTGGAGGCCAGTGTATTTTTCTTATTGACCTTTTTGCACTGCGGGGGCCATTTAAAAATTTAATTTTTTTAACTTTTTATTTTTAATTCCCTTAGAAGTTTAAGTACAAACTTTAATATAAATTCTCACCTCATTTGATGAAACTTTGTAATTAAAAGTATATGTCTAGGATCAATATTTAAGGAAATAAAAGCTTGTTCAAATTTTTTGGGACACCCTGCATGCAGGGTGTCCACTCTAATCGTGACCCAATAGCTAATTTCTAAACCGTTAGAGATAGGCATATACTTCCATTTAGAAAAATGCTTTAAATGACGTAAACAATTATAGTTTATGCTGTTTGTGGCAATAAATATACTGCTGAAAAATTAGGAAGTCTAAATTTTTATACAGTACTCCTGTTCTAATAATCATATAAAGTAAATTATTGTTTACACTAATATTTTAAATTAAAAAAGTTTCACTCTTCAGCGACCCAAAACTGACAGAGTTCTGAAGCTTTGAATTACATCATTTTAAGCCAATAAAAAGTCACCTCGAGGAAATGCCGTATGTTGATTGGCCTATCTTCCTGGAGACGGCCATTAAAATGGTCTTACTCGGTCAATTTTAGTCGCAGAAGAGTGGAACTATTTTTGTGTAAATTGCCAGTGTATCAGGAATATTTTATTAAATATGACTAATAGGACCTGGGAAGTGTATAAAAATTTAGGCTTCACAATTTTTATAAGTACATTTATTGACTCAAACAATATAATTCTTTACACAATTTAGAGCAGCGATTCCCAACCTATTAGCCGCGGCCCACTTGTGGGCCTCGGATGACATATTAGTGGGCCGCGAAACGCTAGACAAGCGTCGAAGTCAAGGAAGCTTCAAGATTCGTCACTTGTTTTTCTTTCCTTTATAAACAATATATTTTAATCCTTTTACAGTAAGCTTGACTAATTGCTGGCATATACGCGCATATAATATATAAATGCATTATATTGCTTTGTATTTGTTTACTTGTATATTTAGTTGGTGGGCCGCAAAATATTTTTTCTACAACAGGTGGTCCGCACAACCATAAAGATTGGGAACCGCTGATTTACAGCATTTTTCCAACTGTAAGTACAGTAGAACCCTGCTAATCCGAACTAATTGGGACTAATTGGAAAAGATGTGTGCTAAAAAAAATGTAAGTTATAAGAACTCAGTACTACTATCTCTTGAATTCTTTTATTCAAAGGCGATAGAAAGAGAATATGTCTCGCCTTTTCATTGGAATAATGGCTGATTAGCTGATTCTAGCAAAGTTGAACGAGGAGAAGTAAACAAAACCGAAATTCTTCAGCTTATTAAATGTATCCCATGCTGTGGAGACGCAACTGAACACGCTGTAACTGAGTGGTTGTCTTGTGATACTGAAGCCAATCAGTTATATACAGATAATCATCTCTTCAGTTCAGAATAAGCCACAAGATGACTCTGATCTTGAAGAAACTGATGAGCCAGAGAATGTTCTCGTTTCCTATTCTGAAGCTGCAAATGCGCTAGAACTAGCACTGCGATATATAGAGCAGAGTGAAAATGCGACATCAACAGACATTATGTTTATGAGACGTTGGCATAATATTGCTTCCACGTCGAGAATAACATCACTTCGTCAGACAAATCTGACAAATTTCTTCACTCCAAAAGATCGTTAATGTAAACGTGTATGTGATATGTTAATGTAATTGTTTTTATTAAATGTAAATGTGATCCTTGAATTATTGCATTAGTTTCTTCAATGTGTACAAAATTATGTATGCTGAAAAAGTACTTGTTTGTTTTTAGTATGTAGTATATTTAAATCTTTTCAGGTAATCTCTTCAATTACATATAACTTTCGAAAATAAAATCGGTTCGGATTAACCGGAATTTCGGATTAGCGGGGTTCTACTGTATAGGCCTATCTCTAACGGTTTAGAAATTAGCTATTGGGCCGCTATTAGAGTATTACCTTGTATAGTACCAGTTAGCTTTTAAATTTCATTTACGCAAAAAAATTACTTACCAGAAAAAAAAATCTGTAGGGAAATCGTAAAAGCTCCCCTCAAAGAAAGTTAGCTTAAATTTAGCCAATCAAAGAGAAGAACCATCGAGAATTTTCCCTTTATTGTAATTCAAGTAATTTACAAATTTTCATTTTCTACTGCGATGGTCTTTCCTATTTAATCAACATTTTTCTTCCTTTAGCTGCCATTTTCACGTGCTCTGTTCTTAAAAAAAATTATGTTAAGTCTCCAAAAATAGATCATACTTATTCTGGCATTTCAAATAAAAATAACTCACCTTTAGACTCGGAATCTAGCACGCATGCTAGGTTTCCCACTTGCTCCTGTTTGTGTATAGGAATTCAAAACTGCGCGGTTCCAATTGTTGTAGATTACACTCAGTAATTTGAAGAAGCTTAAACCATTTCAATTTTCTTGACTGTAAATGTTTTATTTCGTATCTATTAAGAATTAAGCTCCTTTCAGACTGAGTTTGACTCATATTTCTAGCTTTTCACTCTTAGTGTCTACAATAAACACTCAGATACGGAAGGTGGCGAATAAGTTTTCCGTTTAATCAAAAATTATACGACGAGATTCCTTTCAAAGCTGCCAATCGAAAAGCCTCAATAAGACCTACCTATTTCATCACTGGTAATTTAAGTAGTTATATTATACGCACAGTTTAAAATTTTCTTACTTATTGTCTCTGTATGAATGCTTTTTGAATTGATATATGTTTACGTAACATTACAAAATCGACGGCTATCTAGTTACTAATCCCAATCCTATTTTTACTTTTAATATATTTAAAATTATAATCAAAAAATTTTTTCGTTCAAAATGAGAATAAAATCAGTAAAGTAAATTTTTAGGCGCCCATGGATCAATGACATTCCTGGGCTACAAGCCAATTAGCCCATTGGATAAGTTAGCCCTGCAACCATCCATAAAATGGTCTAAAGAAATTTCATTCTTAAAAAATAATAGAAATTTCAGTGGAATTCAGAAAACTCTTTTGCTCGTAAATGATTATAACCTTAACTTTCGAAATTCCAAGTGACTGAAAAGATCTTCGAAACCTTAACCCTTCGTTAGGTGCGGCTATTGGTTGCCTCATATTAGACACAACGATCTCTCAGATTACATTCTCTTTTTTTTATCTAAAATATCTTGTTTTTTAATTTCTATAATTCAATACCTAAAATATATTTATTTTTGTACGCATTATTTTATTTCTAAAATGTTTCAAAAGCTTCCCCCAAATTTCTTTCAAATCATTCCAAAGATTATATTTTCTTTATTTTTCTAGTTTCACGATGGCCTCTAAAAAGTACAAAGAGGCCATCGTGAAACTAGGCTCAGTATTAGTCGCACCGATTTTAGATAATAATTCGCAATTCCTAAAGGAAAATCACTCACCAAGTTTAACCAATTTTGTATTAAACAGTTACAATAGAACACTCCTCGAGGTCTATGAAGACACTTCTCGAAGGTCTACGAAGACGATTAACTCTTTGAACCCGGCTAGAGTGAGAATTCAAGTGCCTCAAAAACTGGAGTAAATTTTCATTCATGAAATCAGAATGAAGTCCTCCCTTTCTCCACAGAAATTCCCTCTGTTGCGCGATCAATTGTCAACGAAGAAAGAAACTAATTTTCTCCCTTAAAATTCACCCAGGTGCTCGAAACCGCCGGAGTCCGGCCTGTGTCGAATGAGGCGGTTTGAGACGGAATAGGGCTCATAGGGTTAAAAGGACGCGAAACCATTGCTAACCAATTTCAAGACAGAACGCAAAATATACCCAAGCGACCTGAGCACCTAACGGAAGATTTATATTAGCAAAATTTTGATAGCTACAAGAAAAAATTTCAACTTATAGTTTGGTTATAAATATTTTCCTCAACACAAAAAAAGAAAATTGGCATCATCGCTTCACTATATTTTATCGATCATCCATTAATAAAAATCATCATAAATTAGACAAATTATAGGCTCTTGTCTAAAGCGAGAACTTAAAATACGGATTCTAGTACCGCACCAAGGATACGTATATGCAATTATTGTTTTCGTGGACCGCGATTTCTCGTACAACACGCTAAATAATAAAACACAGGAATTACTGATTCCACAGATACGAAGATGTTGGAATGTAAATTCGGATAGAGATTAAAGATCAAGTTATACGAGTTTTTCCAGTTTTTTAAATATAGAAAAGTTATACATAAATCTGTATATTATCTTCGTTAAATTTCAAGGGAATAAAAAAAAATTACACACATTAAAAACGCGTTATTTTGAACCATCAACCATATTTGCTACTTGTTTTTAAAATATCGTACTATTTAATATAACTTAGAAAATAAAAGTTGTCATGGCAATAATCATTTGAAACATGTTACTTTAGATCAAAGGTTCCCAACCTATGGTACGCGTGCCCCTGAGGGTACAAGAAGGACTAGTTAGGGGTGAACGAAAATAACATTGGCAATGGCGGAAAACACAAAACATAAAGGATTAAAATGAAAAAGAGTGGTATAAAATTTTGTTTCCCCAAGTTCCTGTGAAAAATGATTATGCAAGTCACTCACTGGGCTCACTGGGTAGCAGTAAAAGAAGAGTACCAAGAACTCAGCGTTGAAGCAATAACATATTTTGCGAATATATAGGAGGAGTTGGTGTAGATTGATACGCGGGAACATTGATACAGCCCATAAATTTTAGTAACTTACCAGGCTGCCATAAATTTTAGCAGCCTGGTAAGGCATATATATGATGGCTCATCCCATCATATATATGCCTTACCAGAGTATATTTTTCGGCAATGTTTACTCAAAAGTTAATCTACAAATGAATCGGACCAGGGCTGTCTTAAGGGGAGTTGGAACCCTATGTCCGATAACCTTAACCCTGTTATTTCGATGTACCTTTTCTCCAAATCTGTTACAGATACATGTTTGAAATTTTTTATAAAAGTAAAGTATACCTTTCTCATTATACTGAAATGAGCTTTTGGTTTTAATTTTTAATTTTTTTATAAATTTGTAAAATATTTAATTAGACGTAGTGAAATTGTACCCTATTTTGACTCAAAAAAAATTGTAAAAAATAAAGTTTTGAGTTTTTTTTAAAATAATTTCTGTATAATGAGAAAGATGTACTTTAAAAAATTTCAAACATGACTCTCTAACAGATTTTGAGAAAAGGTACATCGAAGTAGCAGACTTTAGGTTCCAACTTCCCCAAATTTCAGCGCCTTGGCTAGAATATTTTACGCCCCATCAGAACCGTAACTAGGAATTTCAGCGCGTACAATTTCTGATAATATAATTGAGTAAAAAAGTCACCTGTTCTTGATTAATACTTTGTGATTTTGCAAATTGGTGCTTTTTCTAAATAGGATTTTGCAAGCCAACTTCCGCCTCCCGATTGCATACATGATTAGTTTTAACGATTACATTATATAAAAAATATTTTTCAACTCTCTTTTGCATATTTACCAAAATATAATAATATACTTAATATTTAAATTAATACAATAAAACGCATATATATATATGTAATAATCTCACTTAATTTTATTTCAAATTCTAATATCATATATTTTAAAGTCTTAATGTATTCCAAAATCACTTTTCTTACACTCCAGTTTCGTTCTATTTCCCGCGCTGGAGGTATATTAAATCTCTCGTTTTGGCATATTTATTACTAAAAGAATATTTTAATCGCTTTCACGTGTCCACCGAAAATCATGACGCGTCTCCTTGGCGCTAGACTTTTTCCCTAAAATTCTTACGTAATTTATTAAAAATAGCCAATATTCTCTTCACTTTGATCACGTGTTATATTGTTATTCCCTTATCTGAGAGCATCGGGGATTTTCTGTACACGTTTACTAAAAACTTCAACTAAGATGTTGGTATGTCCGCCACTCTCTAAAATATTTTTATAATAAAGCAAATTGGTTAACAACTCGGCTGTTTTATGACTGCAACAACGAATACATTTTATATATACATATATATATATAATCATTATAAAATCGATGGCTGTCTAGTTACAAATCCTAATCATATCTTTACTTTAAACATATTTAAAATTATAATTAATGTTTTCTGGTTCAAAATTGAAAAAAAATTGGTATAGTAACTTTTAAGCGCCTTTGGATCAATGGCGCCCCTGGGCTACAGCCCAGTTAGCGCATTGGATAAAACAGCCCTGAATCGGACCGCTTATCTTCTCGTCTAAATGGTTTTTACTCTAAGTATGTGTTGTGTGATTTCTTTCACTAATTACGTTTTCCTACCAGGGAATCTACTTCCCAAACGTAGGAAGAAACATTTATTGTTCTGAACTATATTAAGTTTTGAGGCTGCTTAGCGATGTTTTTCCTTGACCACTTATTTTAAGTAAAATGGGCTCTCGGGGCAGATTGATACAATTGACTCCGGGGCACATTTATAGGCGTCTTCTTTGTGTATCAATGTCCCCCGCATTCCCCCTACTCGTCTTATATCGTCATATACTCACTCGTCTTATGCGTATTTTAAAAACAAATATCGCAGTAACATTCAGCAACGGATTCCGAGACTACCATTTTTGGACGATTTTACACCGGAAAGGGGTGTCGGGCAATGAGTCATATGAGCGCATTTCCGGAGTTCTTTGCTAGATCACTCTCAGTAAAATGTAAAAATCACCCTTCCATTCTTCACTTTCCCCCCTATTTTGATGTAAATAACTCCGCCCGGCGCATGCGCAAAATTACGGTGGGTTTCCGAATCCGTTGCTAAACAATAAGTTGACGTAGCTCCGGACATGAGATTATATTTGTCTTCATTTGAACCCGATTTTTAAAACTTGGCTCCTGAAATAAGCCCAAGAATTCCATTTGAATAGCTAATTATCACAATGAGTAATTGGTAGCTTTCATCATAGGTTAATGTGGAATTATTTCTGCGATGTTTCCCTTTGTTAGGACGTGGAACCAATGCTATTATAAAAAATAGAATAAAATGTCAAATCAAATCCTACAAATGTCATTGAGTTAATTCGAGTCGTTTGACTCTTAAGCTAACCTAAACCCGTAACATTATTAATAAAATATTCTTTATGAGAAGGTATGGTTGGGGGAGATGGTTGTAGGAGGTACTCAAAAATAAAAAGACTCATCAAGGACCTCTGCTTTAGGTGATTCAAGAAAAAATCCCGCACGGTTTTCTTTCATATAACGCCGCGTTATCCTGGAGTCTATTGTATAATGCTTCTTTTGAAGTATGGGATATTTACAAATGTTACGGAAATAGGCAACCTCTTACATCTTCATACAAGCACACGAATTGATTGAATAGCTGGAAAACTGAAAAAATACGTCAGCGGCGTAGCGACTGGGGGGAAAGTGGATATTGATGCCCCGGGAGCCAATCTTAGTAGGCGCCATGTAGACATGACATCAGTACGATTGTGTCACTTTTTTAGCTACATATGTATAAAGGGCGAAAAAATAATATCACGCTCCGGGCGCCATCTACCCTGATTACGATTGGAGACGAAAAAAATCTTATGTCTCTGGCACTCCTTTCTCCCGCTACGCCACTGAAATACGTTCGTCTTCGAAACCAGCGGGAGTGGTCTCCCCTAAACTTTCTCGTATACTCCCTAACACAGGTGGAAAAAAATAAGCGAAACAGAAGTAAAACGTGCCAAGCGGTCGCGACATTTTTTTTTTTTTTTTTTGGCGTCATAGTATGGCAAAGAAAACCGAATATGCAATTTGAATGGCTTTTTTTCAATTGATTTAAACGAAAATTGGACACAGATCTACAATTAAGATTAAAAGACCACATGCAAAATTTCAATTATCTAAATCACTAGAAGATTTGAGCCCGTCTAAGACGGACTTTTAGCTAGCCAACAATATCTCAGATCCTAAAATCCACTAACAGCAAAAAATGCATTACCATATACAAAATAAAACTAAACGTAAATTAAATATGCAAATCTTTTCGAGAAATAGAATTTGGCAGTAAGCCAAGACAGAAATGGGACGGTAAAGAAACGCGCGTATCGGTTTTTTTTTTTTTTTTTTTTTTTTCGTCGTAGAATGGTGAAGACAGCGAAAAACCAATTTCAACGCCTTTTTTTCAACCGATTGAAACAAAAAACGGACACAAATCTACAATTAAGGTTAGAAGGCCACATGCCAAATTTCATCTAAGTCTTTTTGTTAAGAAGTTATTGCGTTCAAAAGTATGCGAATATACAGACGGACAGACAGATCCGAACCCTTTTGGATCGGATTTGGTCCAAAATTTCGGGCTCAGGGAGATCTAAGACGTGGAGATTCGTCAAAATCTCCAGTTCGAATTTTTTGGCGATTACAATACTTTCTCTTTGTATACTTCGTATACGAAAAAGTAAAAGATCATAACGCTTTGAATTCGTCTTTTAACTACACACAGAATTTTTTAAAATAATTAGAATACATTTTTTTAAACAATTACCTTCTACTTCCTCGTATACGAAGCATAAGAGAAAGTATTAAAATCGTCGAAAAATTCCACCTCGAGATTGTGATGAATCTCTCCGTTTCGGATCTCCTCGAGTCCGAAAAATTCGGATTTATGTCTTCTGTGAACGCGATAACGTAAAGAGCTAAAAGAAAGAGGGGTAAAACCGGGTAGTGGGGTAAAACCGAGAACCGTTCATTTTGGCGCTATTATTTTTCCTATTCGTCAATTATTCCAGTAACTGAAAAAAATATTGGACGATACTGATCTGAAAACTTGGAAAAAATCCTAAGCACAATTTTCTGAAATTTAAAAGATACTTGATTTTAATTTGAATATGTTTGAGTAGGGGAGAGTGGGGTCAAACCCTTGATTTGGGCGCTATATTTTTCCAATCTAGCGGATAGATACTGAATTACCCTCTACTAGTCAAGAAAAAGGAACAGTCATAGTGGCTGTTGAATGCACTGCATCTATGAAGGTTTATTTGTTTTGATACGTCAACTCTCTAATGTTCGTAAGAGGTCGTGATTTTAAACCATTCTTACTTAATAATCATTACAGTTATAAAAACTATATTTAGTCCGGCTTATTATATGTTTACTAAGGATTTATACCCTATCAAACAATAAGGATTTACTCCAATAATTGAGCGGTTATATTTCGTTTTTTACTTTCTCGTATACGAAGTATACAAAGTGAAAGTATTGTAATCGTCAAAAAATTCGAACTCGAGATTTTGACGAATCTCCACGTTTTAGACCTCCCTGAATCCGAAAAACACAATTTTGGAATTATGTCTGTCTGTGTGTCTGTGAACACGATAACTCGAAAATTATGAGAGCTACGGGGATGAAATTTGGTATGTGGTCTTTAAACATAATTTGCAGGTTTCTATCAAATTTTGGACAAAATCCGTCAAAGGGAAGTCTGTCTGTCTGTATGTGCGAGGTCATGCGAACGCTATAACTCAAAAACTTGAATAGCCAGATGGATAAAATTTGGTACACAGTTTTATCGTCATGAATGTAGGTCCGTGTAAAACTTTGGGCCAAATCCGTCAAAGGGTTGACTGTCTGTCGGTCCGTATAATTTATTTTTGAAGAGAAACCGTTATCTCCACGCGCATGTGTACTGGTTACTGCTGTTCCCGTAATACGGTTCTTGGCTTACTGCCAAATTCTTCTCGAATAAAAGTGAATTAATTATGGAGTGTTTTCTTTTAATTTTTCTTTCACACCGAAACATATTCTCAATAAGAGTTGCATATTTTTTACCTAAATATTTTCTGATAGTCATTGGATCCTGGGTTACAATAGGTTCGAATTTTTTTATATACACGCGGGGGAGGGGAAACAGCACCTTTTTCGAGAAGTATACGAGAAAGTTTAAGGGAGACCACTCCCGCTGGTTATAACCTCTGCACTCGGGGTAAAAGCGGTTACTTCAAGTGGCGGAAGACCAGGACAGTCAGTATTGATGATTTCTCCAATTAAGACGATAAAAACACATCAGACGTTGATTGTTTATATTTTAATGATGTATTTTCTAATTTAAATAAAGAAGAAGAGTTAATTCAATGTATAAACTGTCTTAGCTGTACCCACGAAAGCTGCAGTGGCGCGGAGGAAGAAGACAACTACTTTATATGTGAATTTTTGTAACTAATATTCTTAAATTGTCATATAAAGTAAAAATGATTGCAACTTTTCCACTGCAAATCGAGTTTTCCTAATTTCCCATAACGTCAACATGTGTGCCCAGTTTTAGGCAACTAGTGCGGTAACACCGGGTAGTTTGACTTTTCTTTATAAAAAAAATCATTGATAAAAAATAGTAATGAAACTGTGACTATTCTAGAAAGATATATTGTATTTCGATAAACAATGAATATTTTAATAAAATTTGACAACCTGTATGTCGAATATTTTAGCTCCACAGGCCTTCGAACTTTAACTACCCGGTTTTACCCTACTTTCCCCTATGTATTTTCTTCGGCTCTCAAATTCCTGCTGATGAGGCGCCAAATAACGCTAGCCCAGGGCACTAAAATTTGTTAAGCACATCAGAGCCGAAAAATCAGTACATTGTTTTTGAATATAACTATGTCTTTTAGATTTCGAGGTTACTAAAATTTCTTCCGGCTTATTTACATGAACTAATATAACGAATATATATTTCATCTTAAAATACTAGAAAAACAAAGAAAGTTTGTCGCAGAAAAATAATAACTAACTATATTTTCTTCACCTGAAAATATAATATTTCATAGAATAATTATTTTATTGTGTGGTGACTAAATCGCATGTCAAACACAAACACTCAAAAAGATAAGAACTAAATACTTTTACTGTCTTTTATTTCAAAAGCAAAAGAATAGTATTGACAGTCCCACGCCCAATATAAATAAATATGAAAGAACAGCGAATTAAAGCGATTTTTCATCTTTCAGATTACTTATCTCGTACAGTTTTATATAGTTTATTTAACTGACCAAATCTAGCTCTTAGTTGTTAAATCGTAATAACAAGATCTTTTTCCAACATAAAAATCACTGCGTCAAAATTTTCCCGTTAAAAGATTTTGGTTATTTTTAAAATTAGAACTTCTTACTTCAACAAAACAACACCTGTTAAATATGCAATGAAAACATCAAAACCAGATTCTAAATCAACAAAGGAAATAAGAAGAATGAAAGCTGAGAATAGAAACTTATTCGATGTTCCACACAAGAGCACATTACCCTGAATTTCAACTTGACGTCCGGGATAATCTAGCTCCCATCGCCATCTAGTGGCAAGCAGGTGAAATGTAAGTTGAAGAAATTTAATAAATATCTACATAGTATATATGATATTCATACGATATGCAATACGATTGCGTCTAATTTTAGATACTATTAGGATTTATAAAGACATTATTTTGAAACTTGTCATTTTTTTGTAATTTCTTTTATAATGGATTTAGTAGCGGCGGATTAAACAGCAAACGACTTGCCAGTCATTGTTTTAAAATATGATTTAATATACTTTTACTCCTTTTAACTATATTGTTATTATTTTACCATTGCTGCATTATTTATTTTTAACAATAATTTTAATTTATCTTTGTAATAATTAAAAGTTTTTAATTCAGTAATTTGAAATTTATAATCAGTGGCGGCGTTTGGGTGGCAAAAAATTTATAGACACCTAAATGTTTAACACTAATGTTTTTAATAGACACCTAAATGTTAAAACACCAATATTTCAATATACAAAAATGATTATCTGTCGTGTATAAATAAATATTTTTTCATATATTGAAACTATCGCCAAACTTTAAAATGTCTCAGAGAACAATCTGAATCAAACATCGACTTATTTTTAAAATATGTGTGAATTGTGGAATACAAGTACTTAAATTAAAACTTTGACCATTTTCATTAGTAATTAGCATAATACGCTAATGAAATTAGAAAAATTAAGATATAATAATTATAATCAATAAAAAATTGCATTTCAGTTTTTGAAATACCGAAAGTTTCTAGACAGAAAATTATCTTTCTGCTCATTAGTTCGTTATGGGTGAGTCAAAAATATTTTCAAAATTGCTTCAATATCGGAAAAAGTTGATAACAGAACAATTGCTGCCTTATATATTTCAGTTATGTTATTTATACGATTTTATTCCTTTTCTGGGGCTGAATGAGCAAATGCAATTATAAAAAGTTGTTTGATTAAATATTTAGTCTTATATTATACAACTATAAAACGAGGTATTAATTAAAGGTTATTGGTTGTGAAAACTTATTGGTTGTAAAAACTTTTCAAGATGAACCATTTTGTAAGACGGAGCAGTACCTTCAACGAAGAATATCTTTCATTAAAGCAGGCACTAGGTACTTGTATTGTTAATGAAAATCATTCCCGTTTTTATTATTATTATTCAATTTACTTTATGAAAATTCCAAATGATCTATTCATTGTTTCGAAACACTAATTGCAGTAATCAGGGCCGTACCGAGTAGGGTTGGGTGATACTGTATTAACTTGATACATTGTATCAGGTACACAAAAGTTCAGTGGCGAATATAGGTTATAATTTTGGGAGGGGCCAATATGACCAAGCTTACAGTTATTTGCGCTTGTTTTTTTTAAATTTTTTTTTAAAGTAAACTATCATTCCATGATTAAGGATAGTTTTCAAGGGGTTTTAAACAAAGTGTTGGGACTAAACAATCTAGTTATTATTATTTTTTTCATGTTTTCAGTTTATTTTTATAACTGAACTGAACTAATGCTTTATTATATGATAGCGTGCTGTTTTATAACACGCGCGTATTGAACATTTAATTGTATTCGCGTTAATATTATTTTACTCGCTCCCCTTACTTTTTTACTTACTTAATGTGTTCCCTTTTTTAATAAAGTTTTTTTTTTTTTTTTGCTCTGATCCCAACAAAATTAAATTTTATACAAAGGAAAAGAATGTTGTTTTATTATTATTGAGCTATAAATACGGTGTCATGAAGTGAGTACATGAAAAAAGTTTGCCTTTTTATGTAAAGTTTACAAAACGAAGACCAGATTTCTTGGTACACTAACAAACTTATCAAGAACTTCTTCATCTCTTATTTTAATGTCTCTATGGATCGAAAGCAATGCTAGTCCATTAAGCCTACTTTCCGATGTGGTATTTCTTAAGTAAGTCTTCAATCTTCTTAAACTTGAGAAGCTTCTTTCCACGGTTGCAACAGAAACAGACACAACTGCTAGTAATTTCAAGAGAATATAAATGTTGGGGAAGAAAGTCTTGTCACATTTTTCTAGAGAACTAATGGCTGTTTTGGGAAGATTTTCAGATTTTTCCTGACTCCACTTTTCTTTCCACGACATAAACTCACTTTGCACGACCTCTTTATGTGACAAATATTCTTCGTAGAAATTGAAAGCAGCTTCCAATGAATAGAAATCTGTTTTGGTACAAAATTCTGGAAGGATGTGTTGTAAGGATGCAACTGTTTCCTTGTGAGATTCAAAGCGTTCCTTCAGTGAATCACAAAAATCATCAAGGTAAGGTACATAAACAGCTCGTCGATAGTATTCTTCTTCTGAGCTGTCAGGGACGTTGTTGCGGGCTGTTTGAAGGCGACAAACTCTTGGAATCTCTTCTTTAATGTCGAGCTTTGCAACGATTTCCTTTACTTGAGCATACTGGGTTTTAAGTTGCCATTAGCATTTACCCTTTGTTTCGATAGCAGATCTAAGACACTTGTAACATTTGCTATGGCTTGAGAGAAAGATCTATGTTTTTTTTATAAGATAGTTATCAGTAACTATCAGAATAACTTCTCAGATAAGTTATGTGTAGTTGACAGCATCCGGCTCAAAACAAAAAGATTGACAAGAAATTGACTGATAGAACTACTTAGAACATGTGCCTTAGGTGCTGAGTCGCTTGATTCTTCTTCTATTTTCAAAAGAGAGAGGAGGATTGGTTCTAAAATATCTTTAAATAAAAACACCGAGTCGTGCCTTTCCACCCATCGTGTTTCACATAGTAAAATAAGTTTCTTTTTTTTCTGTTCAGGACAACAGTCAGATATCAGATTTCAGTATTTCAGTTCTTTTGGCTGACATATGAAAGAATCTGCAGACTTCTTTGATAACGCCCATACAATATCTTATAGAAGGTATGTTACTTGCATCCGAGAAACACAAATTTAGACTATGTGAAGAACAATGGAGACAAGGCTAGTGGTAGTTTTTCTTTGATAGAAGCTTGTACCCCTCTGAATTGCCCTCTCATCGTGGCAGCACCATCGTATCCTTGACCTCTCATTTTCTTTAAATCAAGCCCTAAAATTGACAAGGTCTCTAACACTGTG